>CBVK0100154656.1:0-27328 GCA_900067695.1 Picea abies
TCGAACCCTCAGGCTTCAAAGATTCAGTTACAATAACTGAATAACTATCTTATAGTGATTATTATTGGCCAAGGCATCTAGAAGAACAACAACCACATGATCAGTTTAAGTATTTAATCTGCATCGTTTGATGTAGAAGATGGGTCTTGTGCTTACTCCATATGCCCATTGGCTATGACCACGGGCCTTTACCAAAAGGCGCTTTCATGATTCGCATATCGACAATCCTGAGGTGAAAACATCTTGTCTCTTCATGTTGCGATATCCAAAAAGGATATTTAACTTGGTGCTAGCTCCTCCTTCTCAAATGACCAATGGCAGTGACTACAAACAGGTATTTCGACATTTCGCATTTCAGCATTTCAACATTTCACATTTCGGCATTTTGGCTTTTAGCATTTCGACATTTCGGCATTTCAGAATTTCACATTTCAGAATTTCGGATTTTAGCGTTTCGACATTTCGACATTTTCGCATTTTGGCATTTCAGTGTTTCTATGATGAAATGTTTCGACACTCCAAGTCGTGATCCCCGAAATGATCTGACGACTTCACATTTGATCTGGTGGACATAGATCAGACGATTCTTGTTAACTTCTTGGGGAAAGATCAATGGTCGTATACGACTCTTATATTACCCCTCCAATGCTTAATCCAACAAACATGACTTAATCATTCATCAAGATAGATGACTGCCGGGTTTTCGGTACTTTGGCCATCATGTCTTCATGACTTCCAATAATTCAAAAACTATCGAAATAGAAATTCTGGAGTGACATATCATAGTGACATTACTTAGGATCATGTGTCATGTGCTGGTCAATCTCCAATCTCTGAAATTCAAACTAAGGGTGTTGACTCCTCTTCCAAGTCTCATTTCACATGTGACCTCGAGTTATAACCAAGGGCTCACCTCCTAGGTTCTTCACAGTTTCACATTTTGGTATGTTGAGAGACATGCAAATCTCCAAATTAGGAACCACGGTGCCTGTGAAAACTAATCCATGGTGCCTGTGAAAACTGACCAACAAACTCCCCCTTTGGCCCCTTTGGCATTTTAAAGTTTGACATTAATGACAAAACCAAGCCCTGTGAAAACTGTGCATACTGCCCTATTATGCAAACTTCCCTCTGCAAACTGTGCAAACTTCCCTACTATGTAAACTAACCTATGAAAAATGCAATCCCTTCCAACATCTACTACATAGGCGTAGCCATTCAAGACATGCAAAGTTAATATTGGAACATAGAAAGATATTGAGTTTGCAAAGATAGGGGGTTGGTGGGATGAAGAAACTGTAGAAAATATATTCAATCTATTGCATGAATATCAGGACTTATTTCCCATGACACTCTCAGAGATGAAAGGAATAGAAGGAGAGTTAGAGGAGAGGAGGATACCACTAAAACCCAACATGAAACTAGTAAAATGAAGATAGAATGTAGACAGACTGACAATGGAAATTTTGCAGGTAGGGGAAGTTGCATCAACAAGGGAAACCTGATGCAAAAATGGTCAAGTAGGTGGTAGTAATGACACCCTTCCATGCAGTGTGCTGGCTATCAAGTAAGAAAAAGAGGGAAACGACTATTAAGAATGGACAAGGACAAGTCCCATCATGGAACAAGATAGGACATGCTCAACAAATGACACATTCCCATGAGAATATGAGATAGAATCAGGAAAAATGAATGAATAAATAGAATACCTGTGCAAGGCAATATGAATGACACAATAATAAAAATAGAGTTATATCATCATGACATTTCATAACAAGTTAAGCGGAAGGAACGTCGCCATAAATGGAAAATCTATGCAAAAATTCGACGAAACTGAGAAATTTAAATGGCCACATAACAACCCCATACGATGAAGGAACCAAGGATGTATGATATCGTTAACATGAAATGGACATGCTACCCAAGGCATGGAAGAACAACTATTACAATGGTTCATTATCAGTGAAGGTGCAAAAAAATATTTTGACACTTGGAATAATCGCACCACATCATGTCAAACATTTCACCATCATGACAACCTGTGCGAGGAGTATATAAAGGGGTGAATTCACTAGAGGATCCAACAACCGTTGAGACATGAGAACAATCATAGATCACCCACTTAGAGAAAAGGTGGTAAAAAAATGTTGCAGAGAGATATGGCATCATGAATAGTCAGGAAAGCATTCACCAAATGAGCACAATTACCGAATGAAGGTTCATACAAGGTGCAACTGTCAAGAACAAAATCTCAATGAATGGGATGAAAACACTAGAGGAAATGGACACAAAGAAACCAAGCTTTGTGCACACATTAGAGGATGACCAAATATGAATAGGAGTAGAGAGAACGACAGAAGGAAGGCATGGTAGTAAGGTATAAAGAAAGTAAACCTAGCGTGTGCGAGAAAGCACAAAATATTATAACATCAATCGTCACGTGTGCCTCCCAGGATGCACTTTCAGGAAAACAAACTTAAAGGCCAGTAAGTAGGTCAGGAATTTTTGCACTACCATGGGGAGGCTTGATGTGAAAATGAACGAGGAAACATGGATCAGGGGCACCTGGAGGATGCCAAAGAGGAGCTCTATCCGATTGGAATATGGGCTCGGTGGATTGGTTAATAAGATTATCTAGGAGGAAGACTAATGGAATAATAGTATGCATAGTCCAATGCATAGAAGACCATTAAAAAGAGAAAAAGGATAGAATTGATAGTTAGTAGTAATGAGAAGTCATAAATCCATAGTCGAGCCATAAATGGAAACAACCACCGAAAATCAAGATAGATTGGTGAGACTGGCCAAGATTTTGGGACGGATTCGGTAAGAGAAACTGCATTAATATAACTGTATGGGATACTAATGGTAGACTAGGAAAAACAATTAGGGCTAGAGGAGACATGACCAACTAGCACGAAAGCATAAGAATTACATTAAGTTAAGGAAGGGACACTATTGTTGCATGCAAGCAAGAGAATGCAAAGAAGTAAACTAGAACAAATGGCTGAAAAGAGATAAGATAACCAGATTTGAACAATAAGTGACCACAGCAAGGGACCACACAAAGATAAATTAGGGTCACAGATAAGGAATGACACCACCGAAACTGGGAGGGCCATTAGCAACAACGAGGAAACAAGAAAATAAATGAATGGAAATACCAAAGGTTGAAGAAGTGGTCGGAGTCCTGCCTCCAGCACCACAGGCCAAATTTCACAGAGATTAGCTACTGCCATGAAAGAGAAATGTACCACATCTCATGCTTCAATCCAATGTGAAGTATCCACTTCTGGTGGAACCAATTCTGATTGGTGTGAGTAGCGATGAAGAGTTAGTGGGAAAAGATGCCAACCTAAAGTATGTGGATGATGACATTACAAATGCACAAAAGTTCATAGAGTTGGAAAGTGATCGATACCTATGCAATACGATAGTACAAGAAACATGAGAAATTTTACTTGAGCCACATGAATGTTCATCGAGGCTCGATAGGGAAGGAATACTAAATGTGCTAGAAATCACACAGTTTGGGAAAAGTGCATAAATAAATGCATGTGTGAAGATGTTTCTCAGCTATGTTCTTGATGGTAAACTCTAGATCAACTAGTCAATAGATATTAACACCACTCTGATAGAAAAAATTACAGGACTACCACAAACAAGCGAAGATCCAGGTGCTTTATTCACCAAGGTGGGAGAACGAGCATTTTCAGAGGCAATGAAAGAAAAATTTGGCACAGTAAGGGGAAAGAGGGGGATAGATGTCCAACATATCAATAATAAAAGGGTAAGGTTTGCAACAAAAGTACTTCCATGCAAACTAGTGCGCAAATTTTGCAGAGATGAAGTATTGGCCACAATAATTTCCACTAGAGAGAAATGTGTAGAATAGATACAAATGAACTAGGCCAATTTTCTTAGGAACTAGTTTTTACAAGATTACATAGAGGCCCAAGAAAAGGGCACTAAGTTCCATTATGCATGGTTTTTAATACTATTTTCACTAGTTAGATGGTGAGAACCATCGTATTACTAGTCCATGCGCACATCAAACAGTCACACCTTAACTTGCAGGTATACCAACTTATGGCACACAACATTGAAGAGAAGACAAATTGAGACAAACATTTTATTCTTTACCTACTTAGAATATATCACATGGATAATGACACACATGCTATGCATTCTAGCATAAAAATTAGCAGTGTACAAAGGAATCATGTGGTTTAGAGCTAACATGCACCATATGTATGTACAAGTTACGAAGGACCCATAACAACAATGGATGCAAATTCTCTATAGGGTGATAGAAGAGGAAGTGGGCCTAACACTTTAATATTGGTACAAAGAGATGAATAAGGACTCCCATGGCCAGGGTCAGACCTAGGAGGAAGAGAGAATGAACCCAATAGATAGGGAAGACCCATCAGATGAAGAGGAGGAATGAGAGAACATTTCTGGAGAGATAGGGGATACACAAGGAAAATATCAATCAAAAGGAACATGGGTCACGTGTGACATCAAAATCCCCCAAGAAAGGAACAAAAATAAATGACATGGGAGAAACACAAGAAGGGAGAGCGTAAAAGAAAACTATGGCACAAATACTGCCATGTCCATTCTACATATTAACTGAAGGAGACATGGAAAGAACTGGCCAAAACATGGATAAAACCGTAGAGGAGAGTTGGGAGAAAGAAACTAAGAATAAAGAAGCACAACAAAAGGAGATGCGGGATCAACTGGTATCACTACAGTAGATGATAGACATAGATATCAGTAGTATGCAACATATTTCTAAAGAAGAGGTATTTGAGGGATGGACCAAGAAACAAGAAGTAATACAGGAACAACTAAGGGTAATCCAAAATATATTGGAGACAATGTAATTAACACATGTGAAAGGACTAGGCATAGACCAAACAGGTCCAACATAAGTGACACAGACTATAGGGTTGGTTCATTTGATAGAACCACACAGAGTGATCAAAGTGCCAGTAGGGATAGTCGGGCTAGCCAACCTCAAAATTCAAGAGTAGTTACAGGGAATAAGTCACATGGACTTAGTCGTATCCCAAATGAGTACATAAGTGTTACAGAGATTACAACAAAGAATTACGCAAGAATTACACATTCGTGTAGATACTGTAGCCATAGAAATAGCAAAGGTGGAGGCCGAGAAAGAGAAACTGCAGAGAGAATACAACACTACGGAACAGGAAAAGTGCATAGTAGAACAATGAGTAGAAATCACCAAAAAGGAAAAAATAAAAGTAGATAGTGAGGAAAAGGAATCTAAGAGGGAGAATCTTGGACTAGAAGAGAAGGAAAATAAATAAACACAAGGAAAGATTGAAGGAAAAGAGAAATTTGAGAAATCCGAATAGGAAAAGAACGAAGCAAAGGAAAAGGCCAAATAAATAAGGAAGGAAAAGAAGGAAACCCAACAATTGGCGTAGAAATTTCAAAGAGAGGTACAATACTTATTTAAGGAAGTACCATAAGTACCAATGTTTGTATAATCTACGATAGAAGAACAAGTCAAAAAGATTAGCAAGGTCATTAAAGGACTTGGAAGGAAGGACGTAGAGATAAAGTCACATGCAACACTAGGGACACCACCAAAAGAAAGAGTGCAAAGGGAGTGGACTGCACTGACACCAGTGGTGAATATTAAAAGATTATAATATGAGTGTATAAATATATATGGATAAGGCATGTGCATGTGGAAAGAGATGACAAACACCCCAAAACTGCAAGCACTAGACGACAAAATAAGGGTTGTGCAGGAACAAGCGACTCATGCCACTGAGCATGCAAATACCCTCCCACCAACCTAAATAATGACAACATTGTTGGATAACAAGAAACTACATCTTGTAGTGGAACAAATGAAAGAAGAACAAAGAAATATTACACAGGAGTTATGACCACACCAGGACGAGGTACTCGAGGTACTATAGGAACTAGCTACCATGCAAAGCAACACAACATTAGCATCGCATGACACTGAGGATAAATTAAATATCTTCACAATGCAGACAATGGAATAAATTGTGAAGAAGGAGGCCAAATTCATAGCAGTAGTACAGGAAGTAAAGGAGAGTCTCCAGAAATTCATTGAGGCATGGAAGAGCATGACACAATAGGACTAAGTGGCTCAAGATGAGCCACAAGTGAGTGTTGGGGGCCTGTTGGGAAGGCATGTTGGATAGAGAACAATGAGAAGATATGATACGTATATAAAAGGCATAGGATCAAGAATATAAAGAGGATCAAGAAAGAAGAGAGAATAAAGAGAGGAAAATAGAGAACATAAAGGAACAAAATCCCACAAAATCTAGGAAAACTAGTTGTGCATGAGTTGTATCCATCTCATAATGAGTTTTCATTGGTAGAGAATGAGTGGGATCCAAATCACTATGATTTGGAAAGAAAACCTAAGGAAAAGGGACCTAAATATGAAAAATAAAAGTGAAGTTCAAAGGAGAAGTGAGAGAAGTGAGAGAAGTGACAATAACGACAGAAGCAGAATAAGAGAGGAATTATGAGTAGTTTTTGTTCTTGTAGAAGGTTATGTGTAAATAATCCATGAATGTAAGAAGAGGATTGTATATTGAACATCTATTGTAGCATAGAGCACAACCATAATGCCATAAATATAATAAATAAGCAAATCTTTTTGGACTTAGCCTAGGAGGAGGTGAACCAAGGTAATTATGTGTCGAATTATGTTGTCAAATGGTTATTCATGTTTATAATATGTTAATTCATTTATGTATGATGTTAATTCCTTCTTTTAATATGTATGAATGATTATCTTTACTGATAATGTTGAATTATTCATGTGCAATAACATTAATTTTATGTTTAATACTAAATGGAAAGAATATATACTTATATTCATAAACAATTAAGTAACGAGGTCGACTTAACTAGGATCTAGTGCACGGAAGGATCTTGTAGGTATGACAGATTGCACCTCCCTTCTTTCCCTCACTACTGCAGAATCTTGTTTCCTATAGTCCCCATAAAGATAGCTTGGGTGAGACTTCATCTGCTTGCAGGTGATGCCAAAAGGGCCATTATAAGTAGGGTTTTGTTGGACTAATTAACTTGAACCCACGGTCTTGAAACTTCATGTGCCCATGCGCCAACATGTTTCATATTCAACCAAATACACTTAGTATTCATCTTCCTTAAATATTATTTGTACCAAGGTGTCCTTAGGAGGGAAGGATACATGGTATTGGGGGAGTGATGATATATGATTTACAAGCCATGAGGAAAGGAGTGACAACTCCAGTGGAAATCTTATGCTCCCTCTTCTCCCAATAATATTAATGAGTCATATATATGGTCCATTGCTTCCCTTTGCTTCGTTGTCCATCCTGGGGCCACATCTTTATCCAAAGAGAGGTGGCTTCGTTGTCCATCCTGGGGCCACATCTTTATCCAAAGAGAGGTGGTGATGGTTTTTTATGAAATCCCCAGGTCTAATTCCCTCATTTCTAATCCATAAAAGTTTTTATAGTTCGGCTTCCTTAAACTTTTTAAATTACTCTACCCTCATTTTTTCATGCTTAATCCATAACGAAAAATCCATCAATTGGACATGCTCCACATATGGATTGGGATTCCAATTGTAGGGGTGTGTTAATATGAGGTTATGTAGGTAGAATTGAAACAATTTATCTCTTTCCTCCATGTTACAACCCTAATATGAATCTAAGAAATCCTTGGGGTATCAAGGTTGAATTTCAACAATTTAGCCAAGTGTGCAATTTGATTCTTATGCCACTGTTATTTTAGGAATAATGTGTATGTCCTAGATAGTGGTCTTCATTCCAACATTTCTATAGACACTTTATCTATTGTCTTGACTACAACTTCCACAATTTACACATGTTCATTCTTATCCTACAACTCTATTTTTTCCTTGCTCAATTGCTACTACAACTTCTAGTTTTCCACCTTCAACTTCTAGCTATATTATAATTTTTGCATTTTCATGATCTGAATTTTTTCCTACATAAGTTGGAGTTGCTTCTCCATCTCTTGAGAAGCCTCTTATTTATGTTTTCCTTTTTTTTCTTCTTCCACTCTTTTCCATTTGATGACATCAACCTTGGCCTTCTCTAAATCTATTAAGGTTGCAAAGATGAGATTCTCTATAGGGGTCTTTGTCTTAAAGGTCCCTTTAATTTGTTTTTCTTCTTTTCCCATTGTCTACTCTTGAGGTTCTTTCCTCTTTGTTTATTTTGGTAGTTATGGACTAGGATAATCCTTGACCTCTTTCAATTGGGATGTAATGGTAAGTGGAGTAGCTAGTATTGAGATTTTGTTATTTTGACTCTTCCTGATTCTATTGGATCTTCTTGTCCTAAGATGCACCCATTCCGCACTAGTGATTTTTAAGTGACTGACAATGGAAGTACCTAGAGTAGTTAAAGAATCAACCACTTCCTTGTATTTTTCACATATTTTCTACTTTTTCTTCTTCGTTTGTTTTTTGGATATTTCGGGCTTAGTGATTCTCTTAGGTTCTTCTCCCTTTTTCCTCTCCTCATGCATTGTTTCTTGTGCATCTCTAAATGATTTTAGATCCATATTTATGAAATCCACCCACAAAATTATGTTCTTTAATTGTTTGAGGGAATACAAAATTGTTAATTTTATGATCTGATGATGTCCTAAAAACTCTTATTTTCCCTTCTATTCCTTTACGCTCATTTCCTTTAATTATTGGAGGAGGAAGTAAGGGATGCTCAAGTTCTAGTGTGGTTCTTGATTTGGAAGATGTCGAAGTTGGTGCAATATTATGAAGTGATAATTGTATAACAAACTCATTTTACCCTCACATGTGATGTATTTTATGATGTGATAGGCCCCTTCTGGCCAAGGATGAGGGAGGCTTTCCCTTTTAATGCCATTTTTTCCTCATCATGTTTTTCATTTGGGAGGAATAATGCCCCTTGAAATTAATGGATTCTTGCCTCTCGTATTTTTCCCAAGGGAGGCCCATGGGAAGAATAGATACTTTTCTAATGGAGGCTTCATTGATTCTAATTGTTATCCCCCTCACTATGGTTACATACTCATGTTCATTTATATTATGGAAATTATGAGAAAATTCTATGGCTACCTCATCATTATAACCTTTGAGTCTCTCAAAATATCCTAGAAAATTACATCTATGAAAAATTTCTATTATCTTAGGATTTTCATAAACCCTAGAAGGTTTTATTGGAACTCTCCTTTTGAACCCAACACCCATGGTTTATGATGAAGATTTCACTTCTCAAGTTTTGTGATTTGAGTCTTTAAAGGAAGGAAAACATAGGGAGAAAAAAATTGGTTGTCGGCTTCCTATAGAGGGTATAACAACTGGGGTTTTCTCCTTTGATAAACATGGTGATTACGTTGCAGCAAGAATTGACTTGGGGGAGAACGAAAATAAAATATGAGGGTTATTTAAAAAAAAATTGGGACAAGATTATCTCTCTACAATAGTCATTGTCGGAAGCAAATTCTATAGGAATTGTATTCTACAGCATTGTAAAAATTGGGTTTCTATTGGACACGACTTTTTTATCAAAAAATCATACAAACCCTTAGCAATGGTGAATTTGACTATGAGTTTGCAAACCATAGAAATTGAGTCAAATGATAAGAATATTTTTACAATTGTAGAGCTATTTATTTTGTATTTGAGGATTTCATGGTTACTTGTAGTGATTTTTTTCCTAGAGAATCTCATAATTCCTTGGCTTAGTGATTTTATTCTCTTCCACACTTGTGAGCTCATTTCCTTGATTAGCATAGATTTCACTTCACACCTCTTACATTACAATTCTAAATGGTGATTCAAATCCCCTTTTACTCTGAGTTATGACCCCAAATTCCAGATTAGATTGTTGTCTTGTCACAATTGTCATCTTGAAGTACTAATCATTCCTTAATTCCTTAATTCTAATATTTAATACTATGAGGAATGAACCTCCACTAAAATCACTTAACTCCACATGTCAATTAAACTTTAGCATGAATTATGGCCACCACAAATGATGAAACAAGGAAACGTTCGTGTTTTCATCACCATATTAGACTTTATAGATATTTTGAAAAATGAAATAATCATGCATAATGTTGTATGAGGCTTAAATGAATGTTGAGAGGGGATATACTTGTGTTACCTTGATTACCTTTTCATGCATCTGATTATTTTTTTTGCAGGTGGCTGGAGTAATAGTAGTTGGTATTGGTGGTCATCATTCCGTGGTTGACTCGTCATTTGGTGATGTTTAGGTCCCCTGATTGATATAACTATTGAAGAATTTCTCATTGATATGGGTGCTACACATTTCTTTTACAGAGAGATCTCTGATATCGTGGCTTCCAAGTGTTCTACAAGATACAAAGAATCTTGTAGAAATGTAACTTTTTATGCTGAAATTTTTTTACAGGATATAGCGTATCTTGTAGAAATAGATTTTTGTTTTCCTAATGGTTGCATCTGATGAAGAATTTGTTGGAGAAGGTTGTTTCATTGATGACATTAAAAATCAAATTGTTTATTTTGGTATTGACCCTTCAATTATTTCCATTATTTGTGGAAATGTACCTGTAGGTTGATCTTGTAGAAATCTGTAGGATAACCTTGTAGGATTCTTTTATTAAAATAAAGGGGTATAATGTAAAATATTAGATATGGAAAGTGGTATTGATGAATAAGAACTAGGAAACAAAAATGATTTATGAATGAAAAATGATGGAAAGTGTTATATATGGATGATGACAAACAACTGAAAATGGTTATTGTCCTTATTGAGTTGTTGTTGTCTATTGATTTTATTCTTGTGAAGATGGTTGGAGTAAATGAAGTGTTGGGTAGCTACAAAAAAAAACATTAGTATTTAAAAAACATTATTCTCTTTTCTCTTTTTCTTTTTTTTCTTCTTTTATTCCTAAGATCTTAGACTGCCTCCATTGGAGGTTTTTACCCACAGATTTGTCCTAGATTCCTTAGAGAGGTTTTCATCTAGGATTTTTATTCCTCTTTTTTTTTTCTCATCATTTGGATGGATTGAGAGAATATCTACAATCAATCATATCCATATTATGTGTCTTTATTGTCTCTATTAATTTGTCTCTTGTCAGTGGCTTGATGTAAACTTTTAGCCTAAATCCATTTACTAACAAAGGAATTATTTCTTCATCAATGGTTTTGATCTGTATTGAATCATTATCATGGAATTTTTCAATGGTGTAAGGCTCTAACCAACTGTTCATAAAATTCCCATTGAATTCCTTGAATATTGAAACATATAAGACTTCCCAATCCCCTTCTTTGAATTTATTATGCTTAATTTTCTTGTCATGTCAATATTTTCTTTGTTGTTGCACTACTTCATTGTTAAAGAGTGCTTGGATTTTCTACTCATCTAAGGCATTTAGTTGACTCAATATTTTTTTGTGTGTTGATGGTAAGTCCATGTCTAATTCAATTGATGTTCTTAATGTATGGTATTCAAATTCAATAGGAATCATGGATTTCTTAACTTAGGATAGATCAAAGGGTGTGATGTCAGTGGTTGTATTCCATGTGAAGTTTTATGCCCATGCTACTTATATGAGTTTATTTGAAAATTTTTTCTTGTTCATGCTCACTGTTTTTGGGAGGACGTTTTCTAATTCTTGGTTGGTGACTTCAACCTTCCCATTTGCTTGTGGATGGTAGGGTGTTGAATTCCTATGACATATATTGTGTTCCTTCATGATTTATTCAATAAGTTTGTATGTAAACTAAGGTCCTTCGTATATGACTATCTGTCTTGGATAACCAAACGTTGAGGATATGCATTCTTGGAGGAATACCACTACATTTGTTTTTTTGTGGCATCTTTCATAGCTTTTACTTCATCCCATCTGGTTAGATAATCAATTCATAGAAATATGTGCCTTTTTTCCTTATGGAGGATCAATTGGGCCTCTGAATTCCATGCCCCATTTGTCAAATGGTTCCAATGATACTTGAGGCTATAAAGGAATATCATTCCTCTTTGTAGGCTTTCCCATTCTTTCACATTCATCACAATGTGAAGTGTGTTGTTGAGCATCTCTATGTAGGTTCGACCAATAGTATCATACTTGTAAGATCTTGTAAGTTGTCATATTTGTTGCATAATGTTCCCCAAATGGTTCATCATGAAAAGAATGGAGGATTTCATGTAACTCATCTTCTCTTATACATCCCCTCAATATTTGGTCTAGGAAAAGTTTGAATATATAACCAACTACCCAAGTATAGGTTGAACTTTTCTAGAAAATATTACATCTATCCTTGTAGGAGAAATGTTGAGGGAACTTTGTTGGAGATATTACACACACCTCATAGTTTCCTTTCATTTTATTTTACTAAGTTTATTTGGCTATGTTGATGGTCCATTTTTATAGCATATTCTTCCCTCATTGAGGATATTCTCCCCTAGACTAGGGTGCCACATACCCTCCAGTCAATCCTTAGTTACCTTTTAGTTAGACTAGTTGAGTGAAGTGTTACATGCCAACCTTGGATTTATCACCAAGTGTTGCATGATAACCTTAGGATCATCACCATGAATGTGCACTTCCATTGGGATCATCATTATTAAAGTGAATTCCACATGTGTGAGTGATGTCCTCCTTATTTCACTCTGGTTTAGCTAGTTAACTGATCACCACATGGCCAATTAACTAGGACTAGGTGGTAGTTGACTCCAGTGATTGCCAGTGTGTGTCACATGTCTCTAGAACACCTTTAATGTGAATTATATTGGCTACTATGGTTATTTGGTTGTGTCATATAGATTATATCACTTATATTGTAACATTCTCTTACTCAAATAATACAAATTCTTTCATTCTTTTCTCCAATTTTTGTCTTCTCTATTCATCCACCATTGCAAGTTGTGTATTCTTTATTGTTAGATATATATTCTATGCAGGTATCTAAATCTACATGGTATCAAATCCAATAGGCTTATAGCGAGGATCATCACTAGCACTCTTTTGTAGGTACCAAAGATAGAACAAAACAACATGAAAGATGGAATTTCCCACATCTGTAATCCTAATGATATATAATTACTTCGAAAGGAAGCCAAGAATTCCACACCATCCCAAGGGGAGAGTCTTGTATCGAATAATGATGGCCTCAAAATTAGAACCCACCTTATAAGTGGAAAAATACAAGTTCTTCAATTGCATGGATGAGGCTCATGGTCTCCTATGGATGTCTATTTCTCTCGACCTGTGGTTTCACATCAATGCATGAAAGAACCCAAATGTGATCTGGACCACATTGGTCAGTCTCTTTGGAAAGTAGGATGAAATGAGGGGCCATTTTATCAACGTAGAATTGATCTCCTTGGATCCAAAGAACTTTGAAAATGTCCAATATTTCTTCATCAAATTTAAATCTATCCTTCGTGAATTGACAAAATATGGTATCGACAAATAAAAACAAGAAAAATAACCAGTTCTTGATATCATGGAAAAATGTGGACCAGAATATAGTGTGTTTGTATCAAAATTTCATTCTAAAATATTCACTGTTGGACCGACCTACACCATGCCTTCATTGTCGCAGTTCATTGAGGCTTTGACATAGTATCAGGATAAGCTTATTCAAATGGGAATAATAAAAGGCCCCAAGACACATGCACTTGTTTTTCATGATGACAAAATATCTCAAAATCCTAAATCCTAACCGAAAGGAAAAGGAAAGGTGCATTGAGAGCCAAAGAAGGAAGGGTACTACAAACCCTTCAATGATTCCTCAGGTTCCAAAGGTGGAAAAAGAAAGAAAGGGAAGAAGTGTGGTTACTACAATAGTTGTAACCATCCTAAATTTTCATGTATGAAAAATAAAATAGATCTTATGGCACAAATTCTTCAAAAGAACAATCTCAAAAACATCATTACTAAGGTTGTGAATAAGAAGTCAAAAGATAAATCCCATAAGAAATTTAATACTCATGCATTAGTAGATATTCATTCTTCTCTGTATGCATGGATTTTAGATTCAGATGCTTCCCATCACATTACAACCACAAAGGATATTCTATCTTTTTTAATTTCATTCATGTGGCCTCCTCTCCTCATGGGGGATGACTCTCCATTCGAGGTCACCTGAAAAGGGAGAGTGGAACTATATCATGGAAGCTTTGAGATTGTCTTGCATGTTCCTCAAATTTCCATGAATCTTCTCTTGGTGTCTTATATTACACACTCAAGCTAAAAAAAACCATGTATTTCACACTAGACTCCATGTTCATATTCGACATGCAAGATAACTCCAAGATTGTTGTTGGGGAGGTAAATCATAGATATTGGTTATAAAATTTCACTAAGTTTATTAAATCTGATTCCTCTTTACTACTTATTCATGTTAATGACAATAGTAGATTATGGCATGAGAGGTTTTGTCACCTGAACTTCAAGTACTTGCAACAACTTAGTAAGAAGGGGATGGTCATCAAGTTACCTGATGTCCACTTTTCTTAAATAGTTATGAAGGATGTGTCCTTGGAACACATCCTCAAGAGAAGTTTGAGAAGGGGAAGGATCACAAGGCCTCCTCTCCACTCGATCTGATTCAAAGTGATATTATGGGTCCATTCCCGAATCCATCCATCAGCAATGCTAGGTACATGCTTACATTTTAGGATATTTATTCACGTTATACTTGGGTATTTTTTCTCAAACATAAGTACAAGGTCTTTGAGCATCTCAAAGAGTTCAAAGAACTTGTTGAGACTCAATCAGGGAGAAATATCAAATACCTTTGTGCATATAATGGGGGGAGTATGTAAACAAATATGTTCAAAATCTTTGTCTTGAGTCTAGGATAAAGTTGCAACACATAGTACCATGTACTTCGCAGCATAATGGTGTTTCCGAGTGGAAAAAAGGATCTCTCAAAGAGATGGCCAATTGCATGCTACATGCAAAGGCACTTCCTATAAAGGTTTGAGTTGAGGCACTTAAATGTGTCAATCACATTCATAACAAATCTCCTCTAAATTTTTTAAGGATAAGACTCCTTTCGAGGCTTGGAGTGGAAACAAACTGGAAGTTAGCCACTTCCATATCTTTAGATCACATCATTGGTCTCATGTTTCCTCTGAGAAGAGGAAAGCATTAGATCCATAGAGCCATCCATGCATATTTGTTAGTTATTTCAATGGTGTGAAGGGATATAGATTACTTGATCCCTCTATGAACCAACTCATCATTGAGCATAGTTTCTAGTTCAAGAAAATTCCATTGCATGCTCCACATGAGCCACATGCAATGGATTTTGTACTTCCACAAGTTGTGGATGATGATTCCACACATTCAGATCATACCACATATATGAGCTATGATACAAATTTGATGGATTCAAAGGATACATATGCATAGTCATATCATTAATATGCATATTTAGTACATGCAGATGAGGATTCGGAGAAAATGCCCAAGTGGGAACATTCCACACATCAAGATGTGGGAGATCTTGTTGTGGATATAGCGGATCCAAGGAGGACTAGATATCAATTTTAGGATCCTCCTCATGTAATTTCTAACACTTCAACCACAATTCCCTTTCATTATTATATGGTTCACTCATCAAATCCATAGACTTACAGAGAGGTTGTAGGGAACCCCTTCTGGGAAGAAACCATGCAGAAGGACTACAAATCTCTCCTTAAAAAAAAGACTCGGGATCCAGTTATGCTTCCTTCGGATAGGAATATTGTAAGATGGAGATGGGTCTCCAAGACGAAAAAGGTATTAGATGGATAGGTTATCAGACACAAGTAAATATTGGTTGCCAAAGGAATTTAGCAAATCCATGGGATCGACTATGATGAGACATTTGTTCAAGTAGAAAATTTAGATTTCATAAAGTTGGCCCTTCCCATTGGAGCAACTAAGGGATGGGAAGTACATCATATGGATGTGAATAATTATTTTCTTCACTAGAATCTCTTAGAGGATATTTTTATGGAGCATCTGCATGGATTCATACATAATTCATCTTTAGTGTGCTGACTCAAAAATTCGTTATATGGCCTCAAATGAGTGACTATAACATGATACACAAAGATGGACTCCTAGTTTCTCTCCAAGAATTTGGCCAGATCAAAATATGATCCCAATGTCTACATGTTGAGGAACATTGACTCACTTCTAACCCTAGTCCTATATGTGGATGATATTTTTATCACTGACAACTTAGTTTCAACAATTTTTGCAGTCAAGGGAATTCTTCATTCCATATTTTCGATGACCGACATGGGTCCACTCCATTTATTTCTCGGCCTTGAGATCATCCAGGATGTTTCAAGGATCAATCTATCTCAAGATAAGTATGCTCAAGATCTCATGGAGAGATTCCACACGATATAATTTAAGTGCTCACCTACACCCTTCTTATCTAGGGTTATACTTGAGGATGGTCGGGATGCACTAGTGGTGGAAAACACCTTGTATCAACATCTTGTGGGGATTCTTATATATCTCAGCCAAACCCAAATAGATCTATCATATGTAGTAGGGTAGTCTCCAAGTACATGCAACAGTTTCATAAGTTACATTGGAAGGTTTAGATGTGAATCCTCATATACTTTTAGGTAACCATCAGTTATGGGACCCCCTATGCAGTAGGTTGCAAGTTTAATCTCATAGTATTCACCAATTCCTACTATCTAGTGATGGAATCAATCACAAGTCCACCTCTGGGTACATGTTAAGTTTTGTATCTGGCCCAATTTGTTGGTTGAGCAAAAAGTAGTCAAATAGTTTTCTATATTCAATAGAGGCTGAGTGTAGGGGAGAAATCAACATCAAAATCTAGGAATTGTGGCTAAAGAACTTCCTCACCAAGATCGACATTCATTTCCACCATATGAATATGATATTGTTTGACAACTAGAGTAGACTCAAATTCTATTGAGATCTAGTATAGATGTCAGAGACAACGAAAAAAAAATATCAAAATCCATATTCATTTTATCAGGGATATGGTTCGTGATAGGGTCATTGATTTGCAGTACTATCCTTCTATCGAGAAGACTGTCGACATCTTCACCAAGACTTTAATTGAGTAAAAAATCCATATTTTGCACAATCGTCTTGTAGTGAAGGACACACTTTCCTAGCAACTTTCTTTCTCTTATTTTGATACATTATATTTTGAAGAGGGGGATTTTCCCATGAGTTTTTCTTTGTTTCCTCACTTTATTTTAGTGTGTTATCACATAAATTTGTCAATGGTCACAGGTTGATAGCCATGATCATAGGCAAACAGGAGGGTGCGGTTTTCAATAATAGAGATCCCCTACGCAATTCAATTTAGCATCATCTCTAAGTGTGGTTTGGAGGACATTATAGTTGGCAGGAGGATAAAATTTAGTGAGGGTGGTAAAATAGCAGGTATGATCAGATCAACGACCACACTTAATTTTGGCGCTGCAACATGTTCAGGCGTTAAAATACTTGAGCGGACCGAAATCTAAACCACAGTATTGTGGGAGAGCTACGTGGTAGAAGTTGGTGAGTTTCAGGCCCAAAAGAGGTGTGGGTTCAAACCACTTTTGATAGCCCTGAAATCACTTTCTCACTTAGCACCAAATCCAATAGCAGCACATGGCCACCCCTTAGTCATCAAGACTTGTCCTGATCCAGAGGAGAAGTTAGTTAATGAACAAGGACTGGTAGTTGAAACCTTGGCTCACTCCATAAATGAAATGGATGGATCTCGACTGCCGACAGCAAAACCTTGTCCGCTCACTTGACTCGTAACCGGGAAGGAAATCCTTTCGCTGCTGCGCTTGGGTGTTTCCCGATCATCCTGCAGACCTGGGTGCATCTGTGCCTAATGAAAAAAATAATCGCTAACAGTGGGGGTCAATTGGTTGAGCAGAGCTCCCTATTTTGCAATATTTTGATGCTTGAGTTGTTCTCTAGTTATGTATCAAATTTGAGACTTTCACATTAATAGAAGTCAACTTCTTTCGTCTCTTTGTAAAAACTCTGCTAAGACACTCGGGCATGGAGGATCCAGTCGAGGGTTGTGATTTTATTGTAATGTAGGTTTGATTACAATAGTGTCGTGACCAGTTTTAGTCATCTTCCTTGTTAACTTATTTCCCCTTATGTTGAAAGGCTCGGGTATGGAGGATCCAATCCAGTTTTTGTAGATGCATGATAATGTAGGTTTGCTTATTATGCTATTGTGACTATGTTCCTATGAGCCACATATTTCAATGTCTGAAGCTTGATTTCAAGAGTGCTCTTGAGCCTGATTTTTGCTTCACCAAGCTGCTTGAAAGTCAAATGCCCATGACAGAATTTTCCACCTTTCTCACTAAGTCTTCCTTTTTCCAATCCTTAAACTCAAATAACTTATTGAAGTTAAGGAGGCCCTCACTTCCATATGAATTGCTTGTCCAGTTTCTGTGTTACAATCATTCTTGTACTGAGTTTTGTCCATTTGACCTCCATTCATAAAAAAAACATACACCAAACATTTTTATGGGTACTGGGATTATTCTCTCGCAATCTGAGGGTGACTCTAAGAGATAACATTCATGGCGTTGTTTCTAGGGAATGAATTGGAAACATTCCCCTGAGATAGAATGACAAAGAAATTATGATCTTGAAGGTGCATAAGATATCATTGACTTGAAGATTGCGACTTGCACATGACGGCTCCATTGTCTCAGTTGTGGCTCCCAGAGGCAGACACACAAGGTCTACTCCACATCTACCTATGGAAAACACCTAAAGTTGACCCAGAGAAGATTATCAAGAAAGGAAATCTTTCTCAAGAAGGCTTTAGGCTGTTGTCCCAGATTGAAAAGCTCCCTGGGAAAATGACAATGAAGAGATCTAGTTTTAGATGGTGAACTGAAGCTGGACACATTATTCTTACTGCTCATCTTTCACCATGGCGATTCCACTGGTTTGAAATGGAGAAGATTTTATCTCACAGGTATGCTTTCTGTGATTTTTCAAGGATAGTTGGTTTCCCTAATCCAATCCTGGTAGAGATAAATGGGAAAGTATCCTTCCCAAATTTCGAGGAGAAGAGTGGGAGGTACCAGCTGAACACTTGCTGAATTTTCATGATTTTATTCATGGATGTCATATCATGCATGAATATGTTCAGATAAATATTTTTAGGTATTCATTAGAGGAGATTTCTCGTGATTGGTTCTGATCTCTTCCAATTGCAAGTATCATCTCTTTGAGAGGATTTCGTGCAACTTTTAATTCATTTTGTAAAGAGTATTTTTCAGTTGAATGTTTTTTTGAGGAATGTTGTGACGAGTTTTATTTTCTCCATAAATATTTTTCTAGTCACAAAAGTCATATTTGTGATGAAGCTTTAATTGTAGAAGAAAACATTTTCCATGAAAATCAAGAGGTGTTGAATGATATTCATCATGATAAAAATAACATAGAAACATCTCGCATCATATCAGATGTATTTGTTGATTTTAATGTTCATGAAGATGAACATGTCTCTTTTGAATGTTCTGACGTCAAAGACATATACATCAGCAGAAGAAAGTTATGGATCTGATTTACATGCATAGGATAAAGGGGAACAACAAGGATTAGATAAGAAATTGATGATGCATGTTTCTCTGTCAGTTGTTTAGAAAAAACAAGCTTTTTTCAAATTTCAAAATCCATTTGCCACTTATATGGAGAAGTTTTGCAGTGATGAAGTTTCATCTATTGCAATCTTTATGGCCAAATTTTTGGATTGTAAGTATGATTTCCAAGTTTATGATTTACATGTTGCATTCTATGTGTTAATGACTTTGCATAAAGTTGGAAATAATGTTCAATATGTTAGTGAGATACTTGTATGGCTTCATTGGAAGCATTATCTTACTTGATCAAGAAGCATCATACTTGATTAGAGTAGGATTAGGGTAAATAAATCTCGGTTTTCAAGAATTTTGGTTTTCAGTAATTTGGTTTTCAGTTTGTGAATATTCTTAGCTTTTCAATACGATGCAGAGATGCTTTCAAGCATACAGATTTTGTGGAAATAGCACAATGTAAAAGGCCACTAGAACTACTTGTTCTTGGTAGCTCACAGGGAGCATGCCACCCCCTTTGAGGCCAATGTTATCACATAAAGTTTTCAAGGGCCGCAGGTGATAGTGATGAGCACAGGAAAACAGGTGGGTGCAGTTTTCAACAATAGATATCCCATGCACAATTCAATTTAGCATCATTTATAAGTGCGGCTCGGAGGACGTTATAGTTGGTAGGTGGATAAAATTTAGAGGGGGTTATAAAATAGCAGGTACGCTCATATCACAAATCATGATCAAATCAATGACCATGCTTCATTTCAATGCCACAACATGCTTTGACATTAAAATACTTGAGTGGGTTGAAATCCAAACCACAGTATTGCGGGAGAGCTACGTGGAGGAAGGTAGTGAGTTTCGGGACCAAATGAAGTGTGGGTCCAAACCACTTTTGAAGGCCTCAAAATCATGTTATCAATCAACGTCGAATCCAATAGCAGCACGTGGTGTCCCACTAATTGTCAAGACTTGTCCCGACCCTAAGGAGAATTCAGTTAATGAACAAGGACTGGTAGTTGAAACCTCGACTCACTCCATAAAACAAGGACTGGTAGTTGAAACCTCGACTCACTCCATAAATGAAAAGCATGGAGGGTTTGGCCATGGAGATAGAACTGTTAGCACAAGGTACCACGAGGGAATTTTTTTTCTTGTAGGCCCATCTTGATCTGATCTTTCATCTGACAGAAGGATATGCAAATGGAAGAGTCGTGGACAAGAAGGCCAGCTCATGTTCCAAGGTGCAGTCTATTTTTTGGGCATAAATACATCACATGAATGAGAGTGTGAAGGAAGGGGGGGGTTAGTTGAAGAGGATCGAAGAGAGTGTTAGGTGAAGAGCACTATATTTTTCAGATAGTAAGCCTGAGGGGCATGGATTGTAAACTATTATGTTATTGAAGATTCCTTTGAGTTGTTTTATCAGACTGTCTTCTATGTTTCTATTCTATTTTTCTTCTTGTCTGGATGTAGCATCTTTGATTTATGGATTCCTGAGACAGTAGAGGATCTGTTGTTATCTTTCCCATGCTTCATTGGATGTAGCATCTTTGATTTATGGATTCCTGAGACAACAAAGCATCCGTTGTTATCTTGCCCATGCTTCACTGGATGTAGCATATTTGATTTATGGATTCATGAGACAGTAGAGGATATGTTGTTATCTTTCCCATGCTTCACTGGATGTAGCATCTTTGATTTATGGATTCCTGAGACAATAGAGAATCTGTTTTTATATTGCCCATGTTTCAGCGTTCATTATTCAGACACATCTATTCTCTTTGCAGGGAGGATCTTTTCTTAGCGAGTTTTTGTCTTTATGTTAATTCTCTTATTCCTCTCTTCATCATTACACAAATGCCTTGTCTGATAGGCAGTTTAAATGCCTTCATTGAGCAGAATACTTATGACTCCATTGCCCAATGGTCCAGAATTGATTTGCAACAATATATGTTGTCTTTTCCTTTCTTTAAATTATTGTTGATCCACCTACTCAAACCATTTCAATAGGTTTACATTTTGATGGGTACTGGGCTTATCCTCTTGCAGTCTGAGGGTGACTAGTAGTGTTCAGGGGGGGTGTTGGAGATATTACACACACCTAGGATTTTTCTTTCATTTTCTTTTCCTAAATTTATTTGGCTATGTTGAGGGTCCCTTAATTTGATATATTCTCTCCTCATTTAGGACATTCTCCCCTATATAAGGGTGCAATATAATCTCTAGTAAATCCTTATTTACCTTTAAGTTATAATAGTTGAGTGAAGTGTTACATGTCAACCTTGGCTTCATCACCAAGTGTTACATGCTAACCTCAGGATCATCACCATGAATGTGCACTTGCATTGGAATCATCACCAGTAAAGTGAATTCCACTTTCTTGAGTGATATCCTCCTCATTTCACTTTGGTTTAGATAGTTAATCGATGACCACATGGACAAATAACTAGGACTAGGTGGAAAAATTTCCCTAGGAACAATGAATAAAAATATCACTTGAATTTGAATAGCACCAAAAAAACGCTCATGCTCTAAGCCGTTCTAAACCTAGCAACCAGGTCTCACTCATGAGTTCTGATAGGGGTAGCGAGTCCTCACCTCTCCCTACTACCAATGCCTTCAAATTCCTTCTCATCATTGAAGGAAAACTATCAGCCTCCGAACCCCCCCTCCAATTTCGTCAAAAAATTGGATGAAATCCCTTCAATTTCCCTCCCCCCAGAAAAAACCATGCAGATCACGTTGTCGTTAGCATATAGATCTCTGGTGGGTTAGTTTGTCGGGATCTTATCCTCACCATGCAGCACTGAGAATTGGATCCATAAAAATTGGCGGCCTCTGATTTCCAGTAGCATCACCTGCTACGCGGTTGGGTGAGGGTTCTTCATTTTCGAAATTATCTCCAAGGATGACCGAGATCTGATTTTCAGAAACGGGTCTTACTTCATGGGCCCCTAAGGACTTTAACTCAACTGCTAGACGCCAGACTTTGACCTGATGCTGGATGTACCCAAGTTGATTCTAGTCCAGGTCAAACTTCCTAACTTGTCGATCCATTGTTGGTCCACCTCATCAATGCAGGCCATTGACAATGGGCTAGGTAAGTACATTGACAAAGATAACCCCAAAGAATAATACTCATGTGCACGTATCCATGTTGAAGTCTATATAGAAGCTGGTCTTCCGAAAGAACTAAAGTTGATAGTAGGAGACTAGAAACATTACCAAAAGCTAGACTATGAACAACTACCTTTTAAATTTCGACACTGCCATGAGTATGGACATTTCAAAAAAAACTACCCAAAAATCCCCCAGGATTAGCAAGAAAAAGACCTAGATGAAAAATGGAAACAACGCAAAAGACACAAGTCAACAAAATCGGGTTCCAGATGAGACGGGAAAGCTCCAAACCCCTCCTCGACAAAAAAAAAAAATCCTCCAAAAAAAACCCAGCCTGAAATGAGCAACAATCCCGAGGTCCAGGATGAACCAGAAGTCAACAGGAACATCCCAGAAGTCGAGCCAACTCTAATCCAGATCCAACCAGAAAATGAAAGACATGGGGCTAACCCACTTCGTAGTGCATACCCCCTCAAGGAGGTATCCAAACCAGACCAAGGATTAGAGGAATATTTATCAGAAGAAGAAGAATGGGAAATAGATCCGAAAACAAGCACAAAAAAAACCTCAAAAAGGGGAAGGAAATCGACAAAAGAACACAGACAAGCTGAAACCTATAAAGACAAGCTATGGGGGGGACAATCAACTCTGGATGGAATGATCAAACCAAGAACAACGAGGGAAAAGGGGTAGTTCCATACAGGATCTGCCACCACCAGCAGAGGTAAGTAATGAAAGTCATCTCCTGGAATTGTAAAGGACTCGGGAATAAACAGAAAATTGAAGCAATGAAATATTTAATGAAAATCTCCACTCCAGGTTTCCTACTAATCCAGGAGACAAATCTAGAGAAACAACATTTCTTCCAGGCTAGAAATACCTTCCGGAACATCTCTGACAGAATCACCATTAGCTCATGAGGAGTCTGAGGAGGCTTGGGAACCCTCTGGAACCCCAACAAAATTGAGTTGATCCATTCCCACTACAGCTCGCACTATATCCTCATTGTCCTTCGACATAAAGACACATACCTTCAGGTAAGCCTCTTTAACATTTATGCTCCGGTTCTTCATGCAAAAAAAAAAGTGTGTTGGAACTCTATCCAAGAGCATTTTCATCTCCTTCATTTGGAGAATATAATCATAGTAGGAGACCTAAACCTCACTCTAAACGTCAGGGAAAAAAAAGGGGGATCTCCCGTTAGGGACCCCTTTAGAGAAATCATTGATGATCTAATCCTGGAATGGGATCTGGAAGACATTAAACCCACCAAAGGATTGTTCACCTAGTCCAACAAAAGATTAGCACCAAGTCATATTGCATCCCTCCTAGACAAATTTCTTATCCAACACTCTGTCCTCTTCCTCAGCCTCACTCTGGACTCCTCTATCCTTCCTTTCTTTGCCTCGAACCATAAGCCTATTCTCCTCTCTCTCTCCCTCTCTCCAATGACCTTAATCTAGGCCCCATTCCCTTCTGCTTAAACCCGTCCTGGATCCAGCAGTAAGGTTTCCTAGATATTGTGTCTGCAATCTAGAAAGAACCCATCATGGGTCACCCTTTCTATGTCTGGGAATCGAAATTAAGAAAACTCAAATTAGTGCTTAAAGCATGGGCCAAGTCTCTCAAAACTCCATGCCTTGAGAGGGTGGAGGTGCAAAAAATTATAGAGCAGCACCAACTCCAAGAAAAGAATCATCCAGTTGACTCCATCTCCCTAGAGAAAGAACAATAGCTCTATAGAAACCTCCATCATGCCTACCACCAAGAGGAGGAATACTGGAGGTACAAATCAAGAAGTTTGTGGCTTAAATCGGGGTGTAAAAACACAAACTTCTTCCACAAACAGGTGGAAGGAAGAAAGCAGTTCAACTCCATCAAAGAAGTCTGCTTCCAAGAGAAAAATCTCACCAACTTTGAGGACATCAAACTCATTTGTCATGAACACTTCAGAAACATCTACATTGAATACCCTACCGCTCATAAATCTATCACCAATGACATCCTCAACCTCATACCTACCAGGATCTCAAAAAGACACTTTAATTCTCATAGAGCCAATCTCCAAAAAAGAGATTAAAAAAGACATTGCAAATATGGACCCCGACAAAGCTCCCAACCCAGGTGGATTTACAACTCAATTCATCAAAGTCTACTGGAAAATTATCAAACATAACCTCCATAGAATGATTCAAAACTCACAAGCCTACAATAAAATTGGAGGTAGCACCAACTCTGCCTTTCTATCTCTTATTCCAAAGGAAAAAGGAGCATCCTCCTTCGATCACTTCAAACCTATTTCCCTTTGCAACATTGGCTATAAGATTATTACCAAAATCATGGCCAATAGGATAAATAATATCCTTCCTGGAATCATTACAGATAATCAAGGAGGCTTCATCAAAGGAAGAAACATCAGCGACAACATCATCCTTGTCTAGGAGGCCATCTACTCTAGTCAAAATAGGAAGGAAAAAGGCATGGTTATCAAACTGGACCTGGGAAGTGCATTTGACAGGGTAAGGCATAGCTTCCTTTTCCAGATAATGAAGTGGCTCGGAATCGACCCTGCCTTTATCAACTGGAAAAAATCCTACATAGGAATCCCTTAGATAACACCTCTTGTAAATGGCCAACCAGTTGGGTTCTTTCAAGCCTCATGAGGTCTGCGGCAAGGCTACCCCCTTTCCCCCCTCCTCTATGCCATCTAGGGCTTGATGTTGAGCTTCCAGTTAGATCACAGAAAACATATTCAATAATTGATGGGACTCCGCATAACCATAAGAGTCATGGACATCAACCATGCTCAGTTTGTTGATGACACCATCCTGCTTGGAAGTGCAAGTATAAGATCAGCCATCAGATTAAAAATGAGCTAGACAAATAGCAAGCCATTTCTATAAGTATGATAAATAATAGAAAAACCCAAATCTACGGGTCGAACTGCACCCCAAGGGAAATGACTGCAAATACTCGAATCCTTGGAATAACAGGCAAAACTCAATGGGACTCCTTCAAGTATCTCAAGGTCCCCATTTTCAAAGATACCGTCAAATATTCATGCTGGGATCCCCTTGTTCATAAAATTAAAGAAAGAATAAGCACCTGGGTCTCAAGCTAGTTAAACCCAGCAGGTAATATTGTTCTCATAAAATCTGTCCTTTCAAGCATTCCTATTTATCAAAGCTCAATTATGCTAGCTCCAAAAGGCATCATCTCCAAAGTCAACGCATTGCTTCAAAGTTTCCTCTGGAAAGGAGGGAGAAACAATGAAAACTAGATACCATTGGTTAGTTGGAGGAAAATATCTCACCCCCTATCTGAAGGATGACTTCATCTCTGCGATCTCCATTCCCAAAATCTGGCCCTTGGAGAAAAATTGCTCTAGAACGTAATCTCAGGAAGGAGCTCCTGGTGCAAAAAGGTCATTTGGAAGAAATACTTCTCAGGCACAAGGCTTCGATGCCTCGATTCACCACCTAAAACTTCTCATGGCTCCCCTATATATTCTATTTTATCAAAAGCGCATACCTTCTTTTCCCCAACTCTCACATGGATCCCAGGTAATGGAAATCATATCCACATCTGGGAAGACTCTATAATGGGGGACCCCCCGCTTGATAACGCACCTGGACCGGAGCGCCTAAAAGATCAAAATTACAATACCCTCTAGGACATATCCCTCTGGCAAAGAGATGGAACAAATGACTGGGCAAGCTGGAACTTCCCTGACTACCCTCCACAGATCTAGGTAGAAAAAGAGTTGATGATTCACCTACTCAGAGGAAAATCCCCAATATCCAAAAGACTCAAGGACTAGTGAGGATGGGGCATGAAATACAAAATATACACAGCAGTATCCAACTATAAATTCCTCACAGCTGAACCACAAGCCCCAAGAAATTCGGCATTATAGAAAGAAATCTGGCGGGTCAAAATTCTACTCAAAGTGGACTTCTTCATTTGGAATCTATCTCATAACAACATGCTGACAAGTGATAATATCCCGAGGAAAGGCTAGAAAGGACCATCGAGATGCCCTCTTTTCCAATCCCATGAAGAAACTATTGACCATATGCTTATTGGATGCTCCTTTGCTAAGTAATTTTGGCTGAATTCCCTCCCAGGAGGGACCCCGATCGACCTTTTCCCCTCAAATATTACTTCCCTACTAAAATCCCAGACCACATACTATCCTTTCACTCTCATGGCCAAAAATCACCTTAAATATTTTTGGATGACCCTCACTAAACTCATCCTCTAGAAACTCTGGCTTGAAAGGAACTCGTGGATCTTCAGAAACCAAATCTCCACCCCTACCCATGTCTCTATCAAAGCCAAAGCCTTACTCGGTGACTACCTCACCTTCTTGTGGCCAAACACCTTACTGCAAACTTACTCCTCCGCTGAAGATGAATGGATCCTTAGTCTTGCCACCGATCTTAAATACACCCCTCCTCTCCCCATCCATCAAAAACTTTGGGAAGTGCACAAACAACGCGAGGACTTGAAAGAATGGAGATGCATTCAAAACAAACACATTTTGTTCTTTGATGGAGCTT
>CBVK0100154657.1:0-27324 GCA_900067695.1 Picea abies
AATTATAAGTGTAGTTAAGTGAGTTAAGATCAGTTGTACTAGTTGTAACTAAACATGCACTAGTGAGAGTTCAGTTAATGAGTGAACTCACATGCAACTGTAGATTCGCCATGGTTAACTAGATGCATGTCATATCCAGTGAAGACCCAGTTGAGATAACAGGTGAAAGGGATAGTTTGGCTATCAATTGTGAATTGATCACACATGCAATGAATATGATTATGAGCATGTGCAAACAAGGCAATTGTATTCGATCGATTGTGAGAATTTGAATTGCAAAGATTGTGCAGAGGAAGCAGGCTGTCTAGACACGGAGAATTAGCACATGTATTTGCTGATTTGTGTATGACAGTGTGAAACAATTGTATTGTACTGAGAGCTCTTGGATTAGTGATTTGTATGAGATTGTTTCATGATTCATGATATACATAATATATGATAGTGGGGTTTTTAGCTTTACGCTTTCCCGGAAAAACTTCTGTGTTATGTGTTCTTGATATTTCACTTTGTGATTGTGGTTGTGATCGTGGATTAATTTTCCGCAAGAATAATAGTAGAAGTGATTCTGTATTTAACAGTGGCGTATAATTGTTAGATCAGGAGAATCGCAGGAAATGCTTAGTTTGTATTGAAATTTCTACAACATTGTTGAAACAAGTACAACTAATCAGGAATAACAACAAGTAGATTGTGTGATAGACATCCAAAAAATCATTGTAGAATTTGGGAACTTACCCAAGTATGAGCATGCATTTTTGTAAATTTATTAGAAGAAGAGGAGGATCCCCATCTCACCATGTGATGACTAAGGATAGAGACCAACAATCTAAAGTATTTGAGTTACCATTAGGGAAACCAATGGAGAAGCCAAGTTGAAGACTATCAATCCTTTTTCTTTTCCTCATTTCCATGGCCTTACCTTAGAATACCCCGACACTTTCCTTTTTGAGTTTGAAGTTGTTTGTAGGACTTATGACTATGCATATGACAATCAAAATCTAAAGCTATTTCCCTCTAGACTGAAGGAATCGACCTTGAGATGGTTCATGAGCCTAGAAGGAAACAACATCAGAATATGTGAAAAAATGAAGCAAACCTTCATCGACAAGTACAGGGACTACCGCAGGAGATGAAATCTTTAGGATGATCCAAGGAGAAAATGAATCTTTGGAAGACTATGAGGAGAGGTTCCAACTCAATTACAAAATAGCTCATAGTTTCACATTGGATGATAACTCACTCAAACTTGTCTTGATCAAAGGTGTAAGACAAGAACTCACGGAGACCTTGAATCTCCTTGTAAATGGAAAAATATTCCAATTGGAGTATGAAGACAACAAGCAAGTATTCAAAAATTACTCTAGATATACAAGGAAGAAGAGTAGGAATGGCATAAGTATGGAAATACAATCATCTAACCTTGCAACTCTTACTAAGACTGAATTAGGAGGTTTGTTATAAGATATGAAAAATTGATATTTTTCACTCATTATCCATGCATATGGACACATCGTAGATAAATAAGAAGCAAGAGAAAGTAGAAAGAGATCTATCTATTTTTTTTTCCAAATGCACAAAGAAACACCCTAGAAATGAATGTCCACTTAACATTGTAGAAGTTTTTGCAATTTGTGAAGAGCCGTATGCAACTAATAAATATTCTTCCTTGCCAACTCTCAAGGCTTCTTATCATGGGGTTGAAGAGAATGTGGAGGCACCATGCTTCATAAATAAAACAAGACATGGATTTCCTAGGCCATTTAAAGTAGGTATGCCTTACACTCATCCTCAATACTTTGTTGGATATAACTCAAAAATGCATAATCAATCTTGGTATCCCCCTAATCAACCTACCTAACCCATGCAAAATCAATGGAAATATGAAAATCAACCTCAACCTTTCAATCCCCCCTATCAACCATTTCCATCCCAACTTCCAATGAGAAACCATCATTGGACGAACCCTCCACAAGGATGGATACCCACAAACTAGAAAAAATAAGCATTTCTCCCCCCTATGCCACAAAAAAAAAATGCTTCCACAAGCATTAATCAACAACCACCAAAACAACCACAATTGTCTACCCAACGAGCTCCTAATCCAAATAATTAGTAGGTCCGACAATTGTATAAATGAGATGTCATACCAAGCCTACTCTATGGATCTTCAAGTGATCAATATTAGATCAGGGAAGGGACTAAAAACCTCTCCTCTCACTACATAACCTATATAATATACCAACATTGAGAGAGAGAATAATTCTCACCACAAGAACAACCTCTCCCTGAACAAGTTCCACCATATCCTAAAAGGTTATACAAAAGGAAGGCTTACACATATTCAAAAAATGACCTCTTAGTAGAAACACAAAACTTATGTGTCAAAATTCCTCTCCTCCAAGCTATTAATAATGTTCTTATTTACAACAAATCCATCAAATAAGACTGCCTTAAGAAACCTAGGAGAAACAAAAATGATTCTCCTATAGTTAATGTGATAGGCCATGTTACCACCCCATGCCTAGGGGAAATTGGAGGAGATCATGTCTCGAGGCCTGAAATGGAGAACATGATATACACCATGATGATGATGATCAACATGTCCACAAATGACATCCTAACAACCCCCCTCATTTTCCTCCCAGTTGGATCAACCAAGTTTCATCACATTCAAGCAACCCAGAATATGGGAGATGGTAAGCTATTGTCACCATGAGGCATGTTAGTCCACCTTTCATGCAAAGTGTTGTACTTAATTTTTAGGGCTTGTGGATGAGGATCTTTGGTTGAAGTTGGATAACGAATCATTGGTTTGGGAAATTGTGTTAGTTGCCTTGTTTCACCTTGGTGTTCAACTTCTGTGCCCTAGTCCCGTGATTGTCACCACCCAGGGAAAAGGGGTAATACTGGGGAGCCCTCCCAAGGGGAACATTTCGCTCCTGATCATACTTGACACTTTCCATCCTAAATCCTCTCATATTATACTAAACCTTGGCTATGGTCCATTCTCTCATGAGAAGAGGGGCTGAAGGCCTAGAGGTTGTTTCACAGCTGCTAAAAAATAATAAGAAAATGATGCTAGAAAAGAAAGTGAACATAGCAAAGAAGGACCACAAAAATCCGGTCCATCTTGAGCTTTACTCATTCAATGCTCACCCCGGTCTGAAAAAATTAATGCTAAATCTTGAAACCCTATAAAAGGGGACTCGCAAATTTGCAAATTATAAATGAAAGCATGGACTAGAAAAAGGCAAAAAGGGGTTTGGAAAAAGGTGGGATGCAAATATTGGGTAACTCGAGAGCAAGCACACCCTCCTCAAATGCACTCATAGAGGTGGATTTATGACACCATAAGCCATGATGTAAGCCCTAAACCATATCATTTTCACACTTACTCTTGGTGGGTTTTTACTTTCCCTTATCACTCTTGGGACCTATCCCTCTACCTAGTTTATTTTATTTCTTGTCTAGGTGGCACAACTTATAGGGTTGGATGAACACCCTCCCACACTTAAACTTGGTAACTCACATGGGGTCCTGGGCTGATGTGATGCTTGAAGGGGATATTGAGGTGGATTATATTACATGGCTTATATATTAAGTTGCAGCTTACTTTGTATGTTTTAAGGACCAATGTTTCTTATGAACTTTGGTTGGCCATGTTTTATACTTTGGCTTGTTTTGGATGCCCTTGATATGGTTCTTGAGGGACGTCCTGGAATTGTACCCAAGATGTTGTGCCTTTATTACATGATTTTGGCACGTGTGATGGAGAACATGTTGATGTTACGATAGCTGCGCTAGGTACTATCCTCCACGTGTAACCTTTGACGAGATTATAATATTCCGGGAAACTAGAAAAACCCTAATGGATGAATAAGAAACCTAGAAGAAAAGTCGGCTCAATAGAATAATTTATATTAAAGAATTATCCTCCAAGTAAGAGAAGTTGACCCAGTTAGTTGACTTGTAGCACTATAAATAGAGGGTGCTTGAGCTCATTTAGTCTTACTCTCACTCACAACCTAATAAGGTATAGTGGTGCACATTACTAGAGGAGAGCTGCAATTGTTGTAGTAGTGACTTGGTCTTTCACTTATGGTTTGGTTTCTTTGCTTGGTGCGCTATCTTTGGAGAGAGGTACACTACCTTGGTTGGATATTGGTTCTAGTGATTTCTTCCAGAATTATTCTATCTGCCAAGGTTAAGGTGCTCGGGGGTGGCCTTGTGCCTATGGTTAGGTGAAAATATTGAGATATTGTCTATGGTGAAAACGAGCACATCTATTATTTTAATAGGTTATGGGTCCACACTATATTCAGATAATCTAGCCACTGGAAGGTAGATTGGGAGATTATTTGTTCATTGTAACACCAATTGTAGTTGCAGTTAGAGTTTTTCTACAGTAACGAAACTCTAACCCTCTTGTTAAGGAACCTTAAGTGAAGCACTTGACCTAATTCCTTGTTATCCTAGTGGGCCTTAGCCTAGCACACCTCTTGGTACTCTCAACTAGTTAAGGTGTCAAGATAAAGGTTGACCAAGTCAAATTCAAAGTCAACACATCCATGACTTACTCTATGAAGTCATAAAACAAGTTAGGAGGGGCTTCAAACATGATGAAGGCCAAGAATAATGAAGTAATTCTCTTCTACTACTAAACTCTTATTGAATCTATTGAAGATGACATATGGCTGATTGATAGTGGAGCTTCAGGGCATATGGCAGGTGACCGTAAAAATCTCTCAAGCATGAAGGAAAAGGATACATCTCATAAAGTGTTGCTTGGAGATAAGAACTTTTATGTAGTCAAGGGAAATGGAAAAGCTACTATCAATATGGAGTCATGTAACTCTATTCATCTCAATAATGTCTTATATGTTCCTGGTTTAAAAAAGAATCTAGTATCTATTTCTTGTTTGGAAGAGAAAGGAGATAGAGTAGCTTTTGTAGATGGAAGAGTTATTGTATGGTCTAAAGATTCAAAGATAGAAGATGCTAGAGTCATTGGAATTCGTGAAGGAAGATTGTATAAACTCCTAGGTCAGAATACTCAAGCTCTTATACATGATGAAATCAACCATAGTGAGTTATGGCATAGAAGGTATGCTCACCTTCATTATCAAGCATTTCCATCTCTAAAGCAGATGGATGTAGGCATACCAGAATTACAATCCGTGCATGAAGGTGTTGCAGAGGATGTGCACTTGGGAAGAATATTAAGAAACCATTCCCAACCAGTGAGAATAGATCTAAAGAGATCTTAGACCTAATACATTCCTATGTATGCGGTCCTATTCCAATTAAGTCTCTAGGAGGATCTCTTTACTATGTGACGTTCATAGATGATTTCTCAAGAAATACCTAGTTGTATCTGTTAAAGACTAAGGGTGAAATATTTAGAAAATTCCAAGAATTCAAGGCTGAAGTAGAGAACCCAACAAATAAGAAGATCGGGATAATAAGATATGATAATGGAGGTGTAATATCCCCAAGGATGAGCCCCTATTGTATTTATGAATTGTAAACATATTTTGTAGGCTGGTGAGCCGAGTATTGATAAGCTGGTGGGATTATGTGTTTGTTGGGTCGGAGAGCCTAAGTGTTAAAGGCCAAGAGCCTGTTTTTGTATATGTAATTATGCAGAACATTAATAAAATATAAACATCACTGCGTGCAGACTGACCACGAATAAAGAGTGATGGGGGACTAAACTTCCACATAGTGGGTAAGGGAAAGGGGGATGAAAGGTTGGAAAGAGGGGCTAAGCTTAGGGGCTTAAGTCCTTGATAATAATAATTTATTATTATTCCAAAGTTGTGTAAAAGACATGTTTTTATCCTAAGTTCTGGGAGAGGCAACACATGCAGCTCCAACGTATGTAAAAGGGAACACATGCAACTCAGGGAAGACAAGTGTCGACCTGGGTGCATGCAGTTAAAGCTGAAGAGTCAGCTCATGTTGGGGGTTCATCCTCCATTATTCAGTCCACTGTCTGAACCATGTGGGTCAGTGCCTGATCTCTGCATACCCTCACACAATATTGAAACTAGAAAATCGTGATGTTTTCACCGAGAAGCTGACGCATCCTCTGTCTGAACCGTTTGCATCTGCGTTCAACCTTTGTGTTGATTCCTTTTCATGCACCCTGAAAACTAGTGGCAAACCCATGGACTGAGCCGTGTCTCCTATGCATCCTGTGAACCCAGTTTATCTGCCCTTGCAGAGCCGAGTTTGTACCTGAACCGTTCATGGGCTGCTTCCCTCTGTTTTCCTGAGTGGTGTTGACCAGTTGTTGTTGTTGTTATCCTTACCTTGTGGGAATTGAGTTGAACTGGTTGAAGAAGTAGGTTGTCAGGCCCGTGGTTGAACAGGAAAGTTTTCAGGCCTGTGAGCAACTCTTTCTAGGTGAGAGAGTTGTTGGGAAGTGGTTTTCTCCCAGAGAGAGTCCAACACTAGCTACAAATCTCTAAGAATTCTTGATCTGGCCTATTGCCAAGACCTATAGAGGGAGGTGAAGCAACCGATAGATTGTGTGAAAGTGAAGGTGTATACTCTCGAGTGGAACAGGCATGTGGGGAATGAGAGTTCATGAGTAATGGGCATAAGAAGGCTACGGGGGAGAATCCTTCCGGTTGCACTGGGCAGTTTTCCTGTAACCTTAGCTTAGTCTAGGATTCCCTTGCCCGGGGTGGAGCTTATTCCCATCTCGGGGGTGACCCACTGTTGAGCATGATGAACAGCAGGGTCTAAGGCTGGGAGGTTCGTGGAAGGTATGCACGTAGTTGGTGGAGTTACTCCATCCTAAAAGATAAGTATCAATTATGTGCTTAATTATGTATTTAATGAACGATTTGTGATGCTTAAATGTTATCATATATTTCATTGCGTATCTGATTTATTGTCTATTATATTAGAATCTGAATGGTAATAGTAATTCTATGATTATTGTGATTACATGTTTTAATTGATTAAAATTCATGTTATATATCTATGTATATATGTGAATGTTTCGTGTAGTATCATTGCCTGTCCTGTTGGTGGCTGGGTACGTTACAAATTGGTATCAGAGCATGGTTTCGACACTGAGCCTGAATGGGCCATGTTAGTGGATAACAAGACAAAGTTTTCAGAGTGAATTGTTGTCGAAGTTGAACAAATTTGAGTTCAGAGCATGGTTTCAACACTGAGCCTAGATGGGCCGGATAAGTGGTCTTTAGACCCAAGGTTTCAAGTGGAAATTGTGTCTAGAGGAACCAATTTCGAACTTCAGAATGTTTTTGAGTGCCAAGGGATTAATTGGCCATGTTACAAAGCTCAGGAGAAGTAGAGGTAGAATGAAATTTCAACCGACGTGGTATTTGGCCAGAGAGAGAGAGAGCTCAACACTTGGGGTGTTGGAGCCGTAGGATCTGTTCGAAAGGAAGGGAAATCCTTTGTGACCGTCAGATTTGGAGAAGGTGCAGAAGGGTTAACCTGGAAGCCCTTCGGACTTCACGACTTCGATGATGATTGATGCAAAATAAGAGAAAGGCCGAAGCCCGAATCTCTGAAGTCCCAAAGTGGATCTACACCATAGATATGGTGAGAATATTTACCATTAGATCTCACGGCAGATCGTAATTTCAAAGTTCAAGGATTGGGAGAAGTGGGATGTGCTGATGCACAAACTTTCGAAGTCCTGAAGTCTCGAAATAAAAGAGCAGATATGGCGATGTAGGAGGAGGTCGCCAGGGGTGATTTAGAACTTCTTAGGCATGTCACGTGCCACCGCCTTAGCTGGTGACAACTGTAGTATGTGGGCCCTGAGGTTACATAACATAGTTGAAGGTCAACAGACCCACACTGGCGTTGATCATGATACATCAAAGATTGATGGCCAGGAGGCATTGCGGGGACCTAAGTTGCACGTAAGTTAATTGTCCAAGGCGGTCCCGCAATCCAAACCACAGTTTCACTGAGGGGTTACATGTCAGCGTCAAGAGAATTGTGGGACAAAAGGCGGGTTACTCCAAACCACCATTGCATGCCCCCGCAATTGGAAAAGCGTTAAGTGATGTGAGGTAATAACGTCACCTAAGGTGATGTGGGAGTGTTCTGAGATTAATGGTTTGGGGTGTGCATATGTGAAATCCTTCAAAGTCTCGAAGTCCCACAACTTAGACGCCTGAGGTTCCATAGTGAGTGTCAGCCATCAGATGTTGAGTAGACGTGGACTGAGATCCACCCTACTTCACGAGTTCGGTAATCTAGAGATTGTTGCGTTGTACTCTGGAAATAAGCCGAACGTCGAAGGCTCGAGTAAGCACCTAGTGATCTAGTGCCTGGTCATGGCCCGTGATCGCATGGGTTGGGGACTAAGAGAAAAGGTGCTAGTGCCTGAAAGTTTCAGGGCAGAGAAGAGCTTGAAAAGATAATGAAATCTGAACATTTTTCTTAAATCAATTTAGTTTGTGAATGCTGTGGGATTTGTTAAGGAATGATGGCCTGACAAATTTCAGTTGTCTGCACATTGTGTTTGCAGAGTTTAATGAGTGCCAGAATCGAATAGAGTTGCCACTGAGTGCAGAGAAATGGAGGAGACACAAAATGCTTCCAGTTCAGAGAATGAGGTAGAAGGAGTAGATGTCCATTTGGGAGCTGAAGGATCGAACTCCAATGGACATGGAGAAGAGATAGATAAGGAAGAGCGTATGATGGAAATCATTGAATGACTGCAGAAAGATTCCCAAACTCACTGAGAGGATAACCGAAAGCTCATGAAAGCCAAGGATCAACAAGGAGAATTCAACTTAAAGTTGATGAAGAGTTTGGAGAGAATAGAAAATAAGTTGGATAAGGAGGGTGATTCAAGCAAAACATGGAGTCGTGGACCCCCTAAGAAATAAAGAAGACTGAGAAGCATTAGCAGGCATCATCGTCACTCCCTGAAGTAGTCCAATAAGGAGGCACACCATAGTTCAAGCCCATCTCCTACCAGAAAACATAGGAGATCTAGAGTGGATGAGATGAAGGGTGAAATGAACAAGATTAAGCCTCCTACGTTTGATGGAGAACACAAGCAGGAGGAAGATGCCAAAACATGGTTTCTTGGCATGAGGAAATATTTCTAGCTGCAAAATTATTCCTCTCATGTAGAAGGAAGAATTGCAATGTATCAACTAAAGAGAAAAGAATCCATGTGGTGGGATCAACTTGTGCAGGTGCAACACATTAGAGAGAAAGATATTACTTGGAAAGAATTCAAGAAGTATTTTGAAAAGAAATACTTGACTAAAAGATACCACGACATAAAGATGAAAGAGTTCTTTGAACTCAAGCTGGGCAGCATGTCCATTGACGAATACGAACGAAGGTTTTTGGAGTTGTTTTAGTATGTCCCATTCATCAAATATGAGACTGTCAAGATTCAAAGGTATATGCATGGACTACCACCTTCCACTGGGGACAAGATTCAGTATGATGACCCTATGTAACACCCCAGGTTTCGAACCCCCATTTTAAATAATGTATTGTTACAATGTTGAGAGACCCGAGTGCCAAAACAATTATTAAAGGGCCAATATGCCCCATAAATGTAATGTTTTGATCATTGTTAATGACAAACACATCGCTGGCTGCTAGACGGACAAGGACAAGAGTTAAAGGGGGCTATGATTCCATAAGAGAGGGAACTTGAGGGACTAAGTGATTATTCCTATTTTTTTAATTACCCTTTTTGTCTAAGGGAGGGGATCAGTTACGTGAGCTTCTTGGGGAAGGCCAGGAGGTTCTTGTTTCCTCACAAGGTTACTTAAACCTGCCTCTGGTCTGATGGGGGGGTTCGACTGATGAATTGTTCATTGATTTCCCATTCACTCACTCATTTTTCCCTCTTGCACTCCCATGCACACATCCCAGGCATGCAATCCCATGCACCTGCTGACCCATTCATCGACCCATCCTCACCTGTGTCTTGTCTTGGCAAAGGAAATGGAGTTGTTGAAGAATTATCTACGTGATAGTTGGTTGTAGTGGTCACTGGTGTGATCCAGCTATGACCTAGGGCCTGCATGTCTGAAATACATTGGCCCGTGCCCTGTTTTGATCACAACTGCGAGTCCTGAGAGTCCCAACATTGAGACTCTGGACCAGCTGTGCTAGAGGCCATGAAAATAAAGGAGAAGGACTGCCTGAGGGACTGCGTGGCAGAGAAGGGTGGAGGTCCGGTCTCTTGGGGCAGTATAGGCTGGCTAGAAGAGAGCTGGGTACTTGGATTATTGTGGGTGTCTGGAAACCTATGAGAGCTTGAGAGATGACTGGTTTGGGAACCCAATTTCACTTTGGAACCACCCTTGTGGATTCATAGCCCTAGCTCGGGGGTGAGACTACTGTTGAAATTTGGAGCAGTGGCGTCTACGGTTGGGTGGAACGTCCTTGGTTTGCAGCCAGTTGATGTCATCTTTCATAAAGATAGGTGCTCACTGTTGTGATATTATTATTTGTGTATGAATGTATTCTGCTATGTAATTTAATTATCATTTACATGTATATGAATGTATTTCCGCTGTTATATTTGATTATCGTTTAATATAATATTTAGATTATGCATGCTTTCTGGATATTGTTGTGCATTATGTTAAATCTCTTATCTTATGCATCCTTAATATATAAATAAGGTATCAACATGAGAAAGAATTCTGAGGGTGGGCTTGCAGGTAGTGTCCCTCGACCTGTGGGTGGCTGGGGATGTCATAGATTAGTATCAGAGCTTCTAGTTGAAGCACCGAGCTGGTATGGGTCGGTTCTGTTGGTCATAGTCTCATGGTCAAGATCGAACTCTGATCGTGAAATTTGAAAATATCAGGAGGAATGGCATTGCAGAAGCTATGCAGGAGACAAAATGTCATAGATCCTCTGTAAGGGTTCGAAGGATCATGACCATCCTTTTGAATTCGGGAACGATTGCCACTATAGGATCAAAAGAGATATGAGATCATTGGATTGGAGGACAGGTGAAAAAGGGTCATCCGATGAAAAGAAAGCAAGGGATAAGGTCACGACTGTCGGATCCCATTGGAGAGAGAGATCAATGACCAACAGGCATTGCGGGGAACCGAGTTGCACAGGAGATAATTTCCCAAGGCGGTCCCACAATCCAAACCACGGTTTTTCCAAGGGGTTACGTGTTAGTGTTAGGAGAATTGCGGGGTGAAAATTAGGTTACTCCAAACCACCGATGCACACCCCCATAAATTGAAGAGCCATGCAGTGATGTGACATGTTAATGGTCGAGCGACGAACCTCCGAAGAGCCAAAGTAGCCTGAGAACCTGGGAACCGTCGATATGTAGGAGGACATGTGTCCATTGATCGTGTGCTTCGGATAAACACTCCAGGAAAAAGTGAGCGAGGAGGGTGTTGAAGTTTGAGACTTCCAAAACCCAAAGACCCGAAAGCATCTCAGGCATTGATCTGTCGAGAGCCACGCGTCGCCAAATCCAGGACTTCAAATAAAATCCAGTAGGGCCAGATAGCTTTTGAATTTTGAGATTTCCGGAGTCCGGAGTCCCGAAGTAAAACATAGCCGTCAGATTGAGGAGGACACATGGAGAAGATACGTGAACTCCGGGTGAAGACCTAAAGCGAATCTTAGTCATCCGATCTAGGAGGACATATGGCGACAGATTGGCCAGTTCGGGAAGTCAGAGTTTAGGAGAATTGGAAGTGTGCTATTTTGAAAACTCCCGAAGCCCTGAAGCTCGAAGAGATAAAGTGGTGGGGCATGATGACGTCGCCTAGAGGTGATGTGGACCCTGGAATCCCTGAAGTGACGTGGCTTGCGGACGTCACCTGGGATGACGTGGAAACATGGGATGTGTGCCACGTATCAGTAAGATATGAGATTTTGGAATATTGAAAAGTTGATTAGAATGTGACACATGTCACCCACTTGATTGGGCCGCATGTCTGCTTCCAACATTTTGCCACGTGGCGACAGGTCATGTAGTCTAGAGACTGGGCACTCTGGAGGGGAAAAGATGTGACAGGTTATGTTGGGTCAAAAACTCCTGAAGGCCCGAAGGCTGGAGTATATATCAACCATCGATTCTAGAAGACACGCATCGAAGGATTGTCGACTTTGGGTGGAAGCCCTCCGGGAGAAAGTGAAGGAGGGAAGTTTGAAACTTTTGAAGCCCAAAGAGACGAAGCGATTCATAGTCGTTGATCTGTGGAAGGACACATGTCGACCAATCATGAACTTCAAGTAAAATCATTTCGGGAGGAGACAAGCGAGGGAAGTTGAGACTTCTGAAGCACGGAGTCTCGATCATTGATTGCGAAAGAGGACGAGGACCGTTGATCTGGTCCAGGTTAAAAGTACAAAAGTCCCAAAGCTCTGGACAAGTGTTTTTTTAGCTAAGCATAGGGTCACGACCTTGGTCATATGCAGATTAAGAGATAAGGAAAGGGGGGCTAAGGGAAGAATTGGTTGTCCTCGAGACAGAAAAGTGCCAAGGAAGGATTTAGCCGCGTTTTCTAGTCGTGGTCACCTAGGAGGTGGTTTTAAGGAAGTGCCTGCGCAGGGTGAAACTCTGTGTCATCCAAGGATATCATGACACTGTTATTTTCAGAGAATGGGGATATGATCTCCATAAAAAAAAGAAAAGAAAGAGACCTGTAGCATGGTTTGGCAATTTTTTCTATCATATGCATAATTATAACAAAATGGTCGCTTGCACATTTTGTAGAATTAAGAGGCTTAAGCACCTCAGCTCAGGATGCATATTGAGGAAATGGAAGAAGGTGAGGGAGCCTCCAGTCATGAAAAGGAGGCCGAAGGCCAAAATACCAGAGTTGGTAATGTAAAGACAGAGTCCAATGGACGCAAGGGAAAAGAAGAACAAGAAACGTTAATAGAAACGGTAAGAAGTCTGAAGATGGAAGTGCAGAGCTACAAATTAGACAATGAGAGACTAATGAGAGAGAAAAGTCATATAAATTCTCGAGTGTTGTAGAGCATGAATCAGTTACAGAGGAAAACAAATAAAAGATTGAACTCAAGACAAGACGAAGAAGTCATGTGTCATGAAAGGAGAAATGATTGTGGAAGAGCTGGTTATTCCAGAAGTACTAGTAGAGATCATGGACACCACTCACCTCCTTACTCAGAAATAAAGTTTTATGCAACAAATGATCCTGTAAGCAGTCCAGAGGTGTCTCCTGTCAAACACCAGAGAAGGAAACAAGAGGTAGATTGTTTGCAAGGAGAACTGAGGAAGCTCAAGCCACCTTCCTTTAAGGGTGAAAGAGAAAGGGAAGATGATGTTGAAGCGTAGTTTCTTCGTCTCAGGAGATATTTCCAGTTGCATAACTATTCATCCAACCCGGAAGCCAAGATTTCCACCTACCACTTACATGAAAAATCTGCAATATGGTGGGACCAACTGAAGCAAGTGGAGCATGTTAATGAAAGTAGGATCACTTGGAAGCAGTTCAAGAAGTACTTCCAGAAGGAGTACCTCTAAGAGGATTTCTATGACAAGAAAATGCAAGAGTTATTTGAACTCAGGTTGGGAAGCATGACTATGGCAGAATATGAGAAGAAGTTCTTGGGATTGTTAAAGTATGTTAGGTTCATTGGTGATGAGAAAGTGAAAATATAGAGATTTATAAGTGGATTTCCAACCTTTTATAAGGAAAAGAACAAGTATGATGAACCCAAGACCTTGACTGAGGCCATTAGGAAGGATAAATACCCGTATGAGCAAGGCTAGGGAAGAGAATCCCTGCAGAAATCTTGAAAGGACAAGAAGAATGCGAAGTCTGATCAGAGGAGGAAAGGATTCAAACCTCCCTTTAATAGGAATGAACCTAATAGAAATCAACAAGATCAGTATGCTAAGGGAGATTTCAAGAAGGAAGATTCTTTGGGAAAAAGGGGAAGACAACCAATCCAATGCTAGGGATGCAAGGAAGATCACCTGTACAAGGATTTCCCACACAAAAAGGATAGAGTGAAGACTGTGCACAACATCCAAGAAGCTACAACAGTCAGAGATATGGGAAGAATCCATGCAGCTTTAAATGATCGACAAGTAGAGTACCTATCCAATATGATCGAGGTGGAAGGTAAGATCATAAATCAACCTATTGCTATTTTGATTAATTCAGGAGCAAGTCATTGTTACATTGATCCTAATATAGTGGATAGATTACATTTGGAGAAAAGTAAACTTGGAAAATCAAGTTTGGTTCAGTTAGCTACTGGAACCAAAAGAAGAATCCATGATATGGTCAGAGGTTGTTCCATAAGTCTTAATGGTGTGAATACTAGTACTGATCTAAATATCATACCATTGGGGTCTTATGATGTTTTGATTAGGATGGATTGGTTGACAAAGCATAATGCTGTCCTAGATTGTCATAACAAGACATTTTTACATGTCTTGATGGATATGGAAAACAAAGCATTGTGAAAGGAGTTCCAAGACCCATCTCTATAAGGGATATTTCAGCCTTACAACTGAGAAGATGTTTTAGAGAAGGATGTCAACTGTATGCAGCTCATGTGGAGGAGCCAGCTGATACAAATGGGCCAAGCCTTGAAGATTTCTCGATGCTACAGGAATTTGAAGATGTATTCCAAGAAATACCCGGTTTTACACCAAGAAGGGAGATAGATTTCTCAATTGATTTAGTGCCAGGAGCTGCCCCGGTGTCAAAAACACCTTACAGAATCAACACACCAGAGTTAAAAAATATAGAAATGCAGTTGGAGGAATTGTTGAAGAAACGGTACATACATCCAAGTCTTTCACCTTGGGGAGCACCAATACTTTTTGTCAAAAAGAAGGATGGAACCTTGAGGCTGTGTATTGGCTTCTGACAGCTGAACAAGTAGACTATAAAGAACAAGTATCCTCTACCCTGAATTGATGACCTCTTTGACCAACTAAGAGGAGCAAGGATATTTTGAAGGATTGACCTGAGGGAAGGATACCATCAGGTAAGAATCAAGGAGGAAGACATTCATAAGATAACCTTTAGGACCAGGTATGGGCATTATGAATTTGTAGTGGTGCCATTTGGATTGACTAATGCACCAACTGTCTTCATGTGCTTAATGAATGGCATATTCAGAAATTATTTGGACAAGTTTGTCATAGTATTCCTTGATGACATACTTATCTATTCTAAGTCTGAAGAAGAGCATGAACGTCACTTAAAATTGGTATTGCAAGTATCGAGAGAACATCAGTTGTATACCAAGTCATGTAAGTGTTCATTCTATTAAAATAAGATCCATTACTTGGGACACATTATTTCGGAGCAGGGCATAGCAGTAGATCCAGAGAAGATCGAAGCCATTAGAGGGTGGACAACACCCAGAAATGTGTCAGACGTCATATATTTTATGGGATTAGATGGCTACTACAGAAGGTTCATAGTAAAGTTCTCTAAGATTGCTCATCCCATCACTTCTTTGCAAAAGAAGGGAACTAAATTTGAATGGACACTCAAGTGTGAAAAGAATTTTAACCTGTTGAAGGAATTACTTACTAGTGCACCTGTGTTAAAGATTGCTGACCCAAATGAAATTTTTGTTGTATGTACAGACACTTGTAAGGAAGGACTTGGGGGAGTCCTCACACAAAATGTACATGTCATTGGATATGAGTCAAGAAATCTTAAGGAACATGGGAGGAATTATGCCACGCATGACTTGGAACTTGATGCCATTGTTCATGCCTTGAGGATGTGGAGGCATTGTCTCATGGGGAAGAAATTCAAATTAAGGGCATACCACATTGGTCTGAAGTATATTTTTGAACAACCGACCTTGAATTCCAGGCAAACAAGATGGCTGGAATTTTTAAGTGAATATGACTTCGACATCAAAAATATCAAGGGAAAGGAGAATAAAGTTGTCGATGCACTTAGTAGGAGAGTGCATCTCATGCATGCTATTGCTGTCAGTATGCATTAGTCAGACTTGAAGAGAATAATTTTAGATGGTCTTGTTACAAATAAACATTACCTACAGGTAAAGGAAAACTTACACCAAGGAAATGTACATCAGAAAATAAAGGAGTATGAGATAAAGGAAGATGGATTACTCATGCATAAGAATAGAATCTATTGTCCTAGTTCCAGAGAACTGAGGAATTTGGTACTGAAGGAAATGCATGATGTTCCTTATGTTGGAAATCCAGGTTACTAGAAAACAATTACAACAGTAAGAAGCCAGTTCTTTTGGCTGGGAATGAAGAAGGATGTTGATGATTACATTGCTCGATGTATGGAATGTGAGAAGGTGAAGGCTGAGCATAGGCACCCAATGGGTTTGCTGCAACCATTGCGAATTCCAAAGAAGAAATGGGAAGTGATCACCATGGATTTCATCACAGGATTACCCATAACGAATAAGAAACATGATTCGATCATGGTGGTGGTTGAAAAATTAACAAAGGCTGCTCATTTCATGCATGTGAAGACAACGCATACAATGACTAATATTGCAGAATTTTTCATGAAGGAAATTGCTAGGTTGCATGGGATACCTAGGACAATTGTCTCGGATAGAGATACAAATTTTACCTCCAACTTTTGGAGGGGATTGTTTAAAGGATTTGGCACAAATCTAAACTTTAGCACAACATATAATCCCTAGACAGATGGGAAAATATAGAGAGTCAATCAAATAATTGAAGACATGCTGAGAATGTATGTGATGGATAATCCATCTAAGTGGGAAGATTAGTTACACTTGGTTGAGTTTGCATATAACAATGGGTATCAAGATTCATTGCGAATGAGCCCATTTGAAGCCTTGTATGGTAGTAAATGCAATACTCTAATAAGCTGGGACAACCCAATAGATAGAGTGGTACTTGGGCCGGAGTTGCTCAAGGACATGGAAGACCAGGTGGTCAAGATTAAGCATAATTTAAAGGCAGCTCATGATAGACATAAAGTTTATGCAGACAAGAACATGACAACTAGAGAATTTAAAGTAAGGGAGCATGTGCTTTTGAAAGTGAAGCCCAAGAAAATCTCTTTGAAATTGGGTAGTTGTACAAAGCTGGTAGCCAGATTCTGTGGTCCATTTGAAATATTGGACAAAATAGGGCCAGTTTCATACATGCTTGCATTGCCTGCTTCCATGAATGTGCATAATGTATTTCATGTATCTTTACTAAAGAAATATGTACATGATCCTAACCATGTTATTGATTGGCATCTGATTTAGGTAGAGACGGAGGGAGACTTTCAGGTTCAACCAGTGCGGGTATTGGACAAAAAAGTTAAAATGCTCCAAAATCGAGTTATAGAACTGGTAAAAATTCAGTGGGCCTGCTATGGTCTTGAAGATGCTACCTGGGAGCATGAAGATGCCATGCGAGAAAAGTACCCACATATTTTTGAATAAATTTGAGATTTTGATCTCTATTTTGTATATGCACTGAGGATAGTGCCAAAATAAGGGGGAGGGGATGTAACACCCCAGGTTTCGAACCCCCATTTTAAATAATGTATTGTTACAATGCTGAGAGGCCTGAGTGAACAAACAATTATTAAAGGGACAATATGCCCCATAACTGTAATGTTTTGATCATTATTAATGATAAACACATTGTTGGTTGCTAGACGGACAAGGACTAGAGTTATAGGGTTCTATGATTCCACAAGAGAGGGAGATTGAGGGACTAAGTGCTTATTCCTATTTTTGTAATTACCCCTTTTGTCTAAAGGAGGGGATAAATTACGTGAGCTTCTTGGGGAAGGCCGGGAGGTTCTTATTTCCCCACGAGATTACTTAAACCCTCCTCTGGTATGATGGGGCGGTTCGACTGATGACTTGTTCACTGATTTCCTGTTCACTCACTCATTTTTCCCTCACGCACTCCCATGCACCCCCTCACCCATTCTCGACCCATCCTCACCTGTGTCTTGGCTTGGCAAAGGAAAGAAAGATGCTGAAGAATTATCCACAGGATAGTTGGTTGTAGTGGTCGCTGGTGTGATCCAACTGTGACCTGGGGCTTGCATGTCTGAAATGCATTGGCTTGTGCCTTGTTTTTCTCACAACTGTGAGTCCTGAGAGTCCTAGCATTGAGATTATGGACCAACTATGCTGGAGGCCCTAAAAATAAAGGAGAAGGACTGCCTGAGGGATTGCATGGCAGAGAAGGGTGGAGGTCTGGTCTCTTGGGGCGGTATAGGCTGGGTAGAAGAGAGCTAGGTACTTGGATTGTTGTGTGTGTTGGGAAACCTATGAGAGGTTGAGAGATGATTGGTTTGGGAACCCAATTACACTCTGGAACCGTCCTTGTGGATTCATAGCCCTGACTTGGGGGTGACACTACTATTGAAATCTGGAGCAGTGGTGTCTACGGTTGGGTGGAATGTCCTTGGTATAGAGCCAGTCAATGTCATATTTCATAAATATATGTGCTCCCTGTCGTGATATTATTATATGTGTATGAATGTATTCCATTGTGTAATTTAATTATCAATTACATGTATATGAATGTATTTCTGCTGTTATATTTGATTATCGTTTAATATAATCTTTAGATTATGCATGCTTGCTGGATATTGATGTGCATGTCGTTAAATCTATTATCTTATGCATCCTTAATATATAAAGAAGGTATCAACATGATAAATAAGTCCGAGGGTGGGCTTGCAGGTAGCGTCCCCCGACCTGTGGGTGGTTGGGGATGTTACACCCTAAGACCATGGAAGAAACTATAAGGAGAGAAAAATGATTATATGAGAAACAAAGAGAAAAGCCTACTTTTCGGAAGTCTTGGGATGACCAGAAGAAGTTCAAGAAAGAGCAGAGGCAGAATGGAAACAAACCTCCCTTTTTCAGAAACATTCCTCAGGGACATCCATCGTTTAGAGAGACGAGAATGACTGACGTAGGGGGACAAAGACCAAGGTAGACGCCCATTCAGTGTTGGGGCTGTCAGGGAAACCACAAGTACAGAGACTATCCCCACAAAAATGGAAAAGTGAGAGTTGTCCATAATGTTCAGCAAGTTGAAATAGTGGAGGACATGGGCAGTAGAATACCAAGGATCTATGTAGCTCTGGAAAACAAGCAAGCTGAATTTCAATCACACATGATCGAAGTGGAAGGTATGATCAACAACCAACCCATTTCTATTTTAATTGACTTAGGAACTAGTCATAGTTATGTAGACCCTAGGATGGTGGAAAGTTTACATTTACCAAGAAGCAAGCATGAGAAATATTAGTTAGTGTAGTTGGCTATAGGAGCCAAGAGAAAGGTTGTCGAGGTTGTTAAGTCCTATCCAATGGACATGAATGGACTGAGCACAAGGGTTGAATTGAACATTATTCCTTATAACCGTCTAATTGGGATGTATTGGTTGGAACAACACCATGCCATCTTGGACTGTCGTAACAAGGCATTCACTTTCCTGGGTGAAGAAGGAAATAGGAAAATAGTCCAAGGAATTCCTAGAGTTGTTGCTATCAAAGAAATATCAACAATGTAGTTGGAGAAGTGCTACAAGAAAGGATGTCAATTATTTGCAGGCCATGTGGTGGAAGAATCTAAGGATGAGGTCTCAAAGATCGAAGACCATGCAGTACTAAAAAAGTTTGAAGATGTATTCCACGAGGTACTAGGAAGACCATGTGGTACTAAAAAAGTTTGAATATGTATTCCAGGAGGTACCAGGATTACCACCGAAGAGAGATATTGATTTTTCTGTAAATTTGATGCCTGGAGTAGCTCTAGTATCAAAATCTCCTTACAAAATGAATACACCAGAGCTGAAAGAACTACAATTGCAGCTTGAAGAGCTTCTAAAGAAGGGGTATATACGCTCAAGTGTGTCACCTTGGGGAGCCCTGGTCCTGTTCGTGAAGAAGAAGGATGGGACGTTGAGATTATGCATCAATTTAAGACAATTGAACAAAGTGTTTGTAAAGAACAAGTATCCTCTGCCATGGATCGATGATCTCTTTGACTAGTTGAAGGATGCTAAGATATTTTCGAAAATAGATCTTAGATCAGGATATCACTAGGTAAGAATAAAGGATGAAGACATCAGTAAGACCGCCTTCGAAACAAGGTATGGTGACTATAAATTCACAGTGGTGCCATTTGGGTTGTCAAATGCTCCCGCTGTTTTTATGTGTTTAATGAATGGTGTATTCAGGGACTATCTAGACAAGTTTGTCATAGTCTTATTGGATGAAATCCTAGTGTATTCCAAGTCGGAGGAAGAGCATGAACAACATCTGAGGATGGTGTTGTAGGTGCTAAGGGAGCACCAACTGTATGCCAAGTTGAGAAAATGGTCATTTTACCAAAAGCAGATCCATTACTTGGGCACATCATCTCAAAGGATGGGATAACCATGGATCCTGAGAAGATTGAGGCCATCAGAGAATGGTCAGCGCCAAAGAATGTAACAGAAGTTAGATCCTTTATGGGTCTAGATGGTTATTACAGAAGGTTCATTGCAGGGTTCTAAAGGATAGCTTACCCTATCACTTCCTTGCAAAGGAAGGATAAGAAATTTCAATGGACAGAGGATTGTGAGAAAATATTCCAGCGATTGAAGAAGCTGTTAACCAGTGCTCCAATCCTGAGGATTGCATATCCAAATGTGGATTTCATGATTTGCATAGATGCATGCAAAGAAGGACTGGGAGGATTCCTCAGTCAGAATGGATTCATAATTTGTTATGAATCCATAAAGTTGAAAGAGCACGAAAGGAACTATGCAACTCATGATTTGGAGTTGGCAACCATAGTACACACTCTGAACAAATGGAGGCATTACATCATGGGAAGAAGGTTCGAGCTGAGGATAGACTATAACAGTCTGGAGTATTTGTTTGATCAACCAACCTTGAATGCTAGCCAGAGTAGGTGGTTGGAGTTTCTTTGTGAGTAGGAATTTGATATCAAGCATATGAAAGGAAAAGAGAACAAAGTGGCTGATGCACTCAGCATGAGAGTGCACGAATTACATGCTACAACCATTAGCATGTACCGAACTGATATTAAAGACAAAATTTTGAAAGATGCAAATGAAAATTTGCAGTATAGGGATTTGGTAGCATAGCTACAACAAGGTGAGATGCCATAGAAAGTGGAGAATTATAAATTGGAAACCGAAGGAACACTTCTGTACAAAAACATAATTTATGTACCTAATGTCCAGGACTTGAAACTTATGATTTTGAATGAAATGCATAATGTGCCTTATGCAGGGCACCCTGGATATCAAAAAACTGTGGCAACAATCAAGGGCTATTACTTTTGGCCAGGTATGAAGAAAGAAATTGCATAATACATCGCCATATGTATGGAATGCAAGAAGGTTAAAGCTGAGCATAGACACCCAACAAGGTTACTACAACCTTTACCCATTCTTGAGTGGAAGTGGGAGGTAGTAAGAATGGATTTCATCACAGGATTTCCTAGGACATGAAAGCAACACGATTCAATCATGGTGGTGGTGGACAAGCTTATGAAAGCTACCCATTTTGTTCCACTAAAGAATACACACAAGGTAGCTAATGTTGTTGATATTTTTATGAGGGAAATAGCACGATTGTAGGATATTCCCAAGAAAATTGTGTCTGACAGGGACCCAAAATTCACCTCAAAATTCTGGAAAGGGTTATTCAAAGGGTTCAGAACGAATCTGAATTTCATCACTGCTTATCATCCTAAGTCTAATGGGCAGACAGAGCGGGTGAATCAAGTAATAGAAGACATACTAAGGATGTATGTGATGGAGAAACCATCTAAATGGGAAGACTACCTACACTTGGTATAATTTCCCTACAACAATGGGTATCGAGCATCGTTGAAGATGAGCCCATTTGAAGCACTTTATGGTAGAGAGTGCAATACTTCAGTAAGCTGGGATAATTCAGTTGATAGAGAAGTGGTTGGGCCAGAGTTGCTCAAGGAAATGGAAGAGAAAATGCAAAAGATTAATAAGAATTTGAAAGCTTCCCAGGATAGGCAAAAAAGTTATGCTGATAAAAATTGAACCAACAAGAGTTTAAAGTGGGAGAGCATGTTTTCCTGAAAGTGAAAGCCAATAGAAGTTCCCTGAAGCTGGGAAACTGTTCGAAGTTGGCAGCTAGATTTTGTGGGCCATTTGAAATCTTAGAAAGGATTGGGTCAATTGCATATATGATTGCATTTCCTGCATCCATGACTGTACATAATGTGTTTCATGTTTCATTTCTTAAGAAATATATACCTGATGCTAATCATGTAATTGATTGGAATGTGATTCAGGTGGAGCAAGAAGGCGTCTTGAAAGTGCATCCTGTGTGCATATTGGACATGAAGAGAAAACAACTCCGAAATTGAACCATAGGGTTTGTAAAGGTCCAGTGAACCTGGTACGGTCCCGAGGATGCGACATGGGAGCATGAGGATGCTATGCGGGCAGAATACCCACATCTTTTTGAATATTTTGAAAAATCTTGCTGGTGCTGTGTAAAGAGTTGCAACGAGGACAATGCAAAAATAAGGGGAGGAGATTGTGATATCCCCAAGGATGAGCCCCTTTTGTATTTATGAATTGTAAACATATTTTGTAGATTGGTGAGACAAGTATTGATAAGCTGGTGGGCTTATGTGTTTGTTGGGCCAGAGAGCCTAAGTGTTAAAGGCCAGGAGCCTGTTTTTGTATATGTAATTATGTAGAACATTAATAAAATATAAACATCGTTGTGTGCAGAATGACCATGAAGAAAGAGTGATGGGGGACTAATATTCCACATAGTGGGTAAGGGAAAGGGGGGTGAAAGGTTTGAAAGAGGGGCTAATCTTATTGGCTTAAGTCCTTGAGAATAATAATTTATTATTATTCCAAAGCTGTGTGAAATACATGTTTTTATCCTAAGTCCTAGGAGAGGCAACGCATGCAACTCCAATGCGTGCAAAAGGGAATGCATGCATCTCCAGGAAGACAAGTGTCGACCTGGGCACATGCAGTTAAAGCTGAAGAGTCAACTCATGTTGGGGGTTCATCCTCCATTCTTCAGTCCGCTGTCTGAACCATGTGGGTTGGAATCTGATCTCTGCATACCCTCACGCAACACCGAAACTAGAAAACCATGATGTTTTCACCGAGAAGCCGACGCATCCTCCTTCTGAGTTGTTTGTGTCTGTGTTTGACCTCTACATTGATTCCTTGCCATGCACCCTGAAAACCAGTGGCAAACCCATGGACCGAGCCATGTCTCCTATGCATCCCGTGAACCCAGTTTATTCAGTCTTGTAGATCCGAGTCCGTACTTGAATTGTTCGTGGGTTGATGCCCTCTGGTTTCCTAAGTGGTGTTGAAGAATTGCTGTTGCTGTTATCCTTACCTTATGAGAATTGAGTTGAACTGGTTGAATAAGCGGGTTTTCAAGCCCGTGGTTGAAGAGGCAGGTTTCCAAGCCTGTGAGCATCTCTTTCTAGGTGAGAGATTTGTTGGGAAGTGGTTTTCTCCCATATAGAGTCCAACACCAGCTACAAAGCTCTGAGAATTCCTGATCCATCCTATTGTTAAGACCTAGAGAGGGAGGTGAAGCAACTGATGGACTATGTGACAGTGAAGGTGTATACTCCCGGGTGGAACATGCATGCAGGGAATGAGAGTCCGTGAGTAGTGGGCGTAATAAGGCTCATGGGGAGAATCCTTTCAGTTGCACTGTGTAGTTTTCCTGTAACCTTAGCCTAGTCTAGGATTCCCTTGCCCAGGGTGGAGCTTAGTCCCAGCTCGAGGTTGAACCACTATTGAGCGTGATGAGCAATGGGGTCTAAGGGTGGAAGGTTCGTGGAAGGTCTTCACATAGTTGGTGGAGTTACTCTAACCAAAAAGATAAGTATCAATTATGTGCTTAATTATGTATTTTATGCATGATTTGTGATGTTTAAATGTTATCATGTATTTTGTTGCATATCTGATTTACTGTCTATTACATTAGAATCTGAATGGTAAAAATAATTCTGTGATTATTGTGATTACATGTTTTAATTGATTAAAATGCATGTTATATATCTATGTATATATTTGAATGTTTTTTGTAGTAGCGTTGCCCGACCTGTTGGTGGTTGGGGATGTTACAAGAGGAGAATACACCTCCAAGGAGTTCGTTTCCTTTTGTAAAGAATATGGGATGAAGGTGGAGATTATTGTCCCCTCAAAATCCTCAAAAAAATTGTGTGGCTGAAAGAAATAACATAACTATTGAAGAACCAATCAAGGCAATGATGAATGACCAACATTTATCCATGTTCCTATGGGGAGAATCAATTATGACAGTTGTTTATGTTCATAACAGAAGTCCACATCATATGTTGAAGAACATGACTCCATAAGAAGCCTTCTCTGGAAAGAAGACAAGTGTTGAACACTTGAGAATATTTGGATGCCTTGTCTATATTCATGTCCCCAATGATAAGACAAAGAAGTTAGAACCTTCAAGAAAGAAAGGTATATTCATTGGATATAGTGAATCATTAAAAGCATATAATATCTATGTTCCAGGTCAACAAAAGGTTGAAATCAATAGAGCCATAAATTTTGATGAAAGGATTGCATTTAATAAATATATAGAAGGCTCCATAGACTCCAATGAAGAAGGGGAACATGAAGACACCAAAGAGGATAACACATGTTTTCCATAGCACCCTAATGAAGAATCATAACTACCACATGAACTTTTGGAACCCGTTTTTTCACTTAAGACTAGAAAGAGACCAGCATGGATTGAATCCACCTTCCAGGAAGCAGAAAAGCATAAGGCTCTCAGTAGAACCTTCAAAAAAATCAAGAAACCAAAAGGTTCGCCAGTTATGCGACACTCATGAAAAGTCTTGTTAATGCAAAACCTTCCACCTTTGAGGAAGTAATCAAGTAGAAAGAATGGAAGGATTCCATGATGGAAGGATATCAATCTATTATGAAAAATAATGCATGGGAAGTTGTGCCTAGACCGAAAGAAAAGTCTGTGGTCACTTCAAAGTGGGTTTATAAGATACAACATGTAATAGATGGGGGTATAGATAAATATAAGGCAATATTTGTGGCTAGAGGTTTCTCCCAACATGAGGGAGAATATTATGACGAGACGTTTGCTCCGGTTTCCAGATATACATCTATCAGAGCCATCATATCTCTAGTAGCATCCATGGGTTGGAGTTTACATCATATGGATGTAAAGACTGCCTTTCTCAATGGAGCAATTGAGGAAAAGGTATATATAGAGAAACCTCAAGGTTTTGAGGTACACCCAAGAGAAACTGATGTATTGAGATTGAAGAAATCCTTGTATGGACTCAAGCAATGATCCATGATTGTTTCATCTAGTGACTTATTAAAGAATTCCATTAAATGAGCATAAACAAAAGTACACCATAAAGAAGGAAAAGCTCAAAAAGAAAGAGACAAAATCATGCAATATGAACACAAATGACTTGATAACGGAGTTCGTCCCTGGTGGACTATGTCTCTGGGTCTTGCTCTCAAATGGGTAGGTCTTTTTATTAATTCCACAAAAGAATTGGGCAAAATACATAAGTATACCTCATTATGGAGTTAAGCTAGAAGCTTTGCTCAGATCAGAAAAATAACATCACAACTTCGTTCGTGGCATCGAATTACCTAAAAATGACTGTCTCCATGCCTCGATCCGAGTCTGACACTTTCAGGCCCAAAGAGACACCCCTGCCTTAATTTCCATGTGATTGCCTCTGCAATAAATGACTGGGAAAATATCGAAATGCATTCCCCTGTCTCGAAATTCGTACCAAAATCCATATGGTCGCACTTGGTTCTCCTCTTGTCCCAAACACCAGTAGAACCCCCTTCTTATACAAAAATCTGGGCAATTATGCATTGATTAGTCTATTGGTGGAGTGGTTAGCAGAGGCTAAGTTAAGTTGTTTGTTAGCAGAAGTTCCAGGGTCGAATCCCACAGACGACCGTTTCTTTTGGAATGTTTTTATAACAATTATCGAGGGTTATGGTGGACTGCCAACTTTAGTGGCGGTTGGAATATGCCACCAAATATGGCGGAACTGCCCTAGATTTGGCGACATTTTATTATATATATTTTTTCATAATTCGTTTGCTGAGCTTCCTTGTGCATTTTGGGGGTTCCACGTGGCACGCTCCAATTGGGCCACATGGCATCCTTTGATTGACCCGCCTGGCTGCTGATGTCACCTCTGTACATGACATGTGGTGCCTTATGGGTGGTGCCACATGGCATCACCTGGGTTGCCACGTGGCATTTTTTTACCGGTCCATAGGGAACCTTGAAAAGCCTATTAGTGGGTGACACATGGCAGCCTCTAGTGTTGCCATGTGGCATGATGACATCATGATGATGTCACCTGCTGTGCTTTCTACATATGTTGTACGGATGATGATGTCATCCGTACTGATGCTGACGTCAGTAATATGGATGCTGACTCATCCCTGTTGACTGGGCTAGGTTGACCAAAACTTTGACCGCGAATATATTTCAATCCGTAACTCCGTTTGACGAGCCGTTTGCGCCGTTAGAATGCTTGTGACGCAATCTTCACTATCATGGAATTTTAACTGAGTTTTGGGAACTTTGAATATTTTCCCTTTCTCTGTCTGTTGAAGCCATTCCGAGCATCCCGAGTTGTTCTTAGCCTTCTCTGGATCCTTTTTGGATCATGCCTTCCCACTAAGAGATTTTTGGACCACCAAAAGATTTCATCAATCAACTGGTAAGTGAGGGAATATTCCCCTCACTTTGTTCTTCTCAATCCACTTTTACCTACTTGGATGTGTGCCCTTTAAGCCTACTCAAAGATAAGGATTTCATGGTTTCATGGTTTTCATGGTTTGCATAGATGCATGAAAAGAAGGTCTGGAAGGATTCCTCAGTCAGAATGGATTCGTAATTTGTTATGAATCCATAAAGTTGAAAGAGCACGAAAGGAACTATGCAACTCATGATTTGGAGTTGGTAGCCATAGTACACACTCCGAAGAAATGGAGGCATTACATCATGGGAAGAATGTTTGAGTTGAGGACAGGCCATAACGGTCTGAAGTATTTATTTGATCAACCAACCTTGAATGCTAGGCAGAGTAGGTGGTTGGAGTTTCTTTGTGAGTAGGAATTTGATATCAAGCATATCAAAGGAAAAGGGAACAAAGTGGCTGATGCACTCAACATGAGAGTGCATGAATTACATACTACAACCATTAGCATGTACCAAACTGATATTAAAGACAAAATTTTGGAAGCTACAAATGCAGATTTGCAGTACAAGGATTTGGTAGCATAGCTAC
>CBVK0100154658.1:0-27319 GCA_900067695.1 Picea abies
ATAAGTGTAGTTAAGTGAGTTAAGATCAGTTGTACTAGTTGTAACTAAACATGCACTAGTGAGAGTTCAGTTAATGAGTGAACTCACATGCAACTGTAGATTCGCCATGGTTAACTAGATGCATGTCATATCCAGTGAAGACCCAGTTGAGATAACAGGTGAAAGGGATAGTTTGGCTATCAATTGTGAATTGATCACACATGCAATGAATATGATTATGAGCATGTGCAAACAAGGCAATTGTATTCGATCGATTGTGAGAATTTGAATTGCAAAGATTGTGCAGAGGAAGCAGGCTGTCTAGACACGGAGAATTAGCACATGTATTTGCTGATTTGTGTATGACAGTGTGAAACAATTGTATTGTACTGAGAGCTCTTGGATTAGTGATTTGTATGAGATTGTTTCATGATTCATGATATACATAATATATGATAGTGGGGTTTTTAGCTTTACGCTTTCCCGGAAAAACTTCTGTGTTATGTGTTCTTGATATTTCACTTTGTGATTGTGGTTGTGATCGTGGATTAATTTTCCGCAAGAATAATAGTAGAAGTGATTCTGTATTTAACAGTGGCGTATAATTGTTAGATCAGGAGAATCGCAGGAAATGCTTAGTTTGTATTGAAATTTCTACAACATTGTTGAAACAAGTACAACTAATCAGGAATAACAACAAGTAGATTGTGTGATAGACATCCAAAAAATCATTGTAGAATTTGGGAACTTACCCAAGTATGAGCATGCATTTTTGTAAATTTATTAGAAGAAGAGGAGGATCCCCATCTCACCATGTGATGACTAAGGATAGAGACCAACAATCTAAAGTATTTGAGTTACCATTAGGGAAACCAATGGAGAAGCCAAGTTGAAGACTATCAATCCTTTTTCTTTTCCTCATTTCCATGGCCTTACCTTAGAATACCCCGACACTTTCCTTTTTGAGTTTGAAGTTGTTTGTAGGACTTATGACTATGCATATGACAATCAAAATCTAAAGCTATTTCCCTCTAGACTGAAGGAATCGACCTTGAGATGGTTCATGAGCCTAGAAGGAAACAACATCAGAATATGTGAAAAAATGAAGCAAACCTTCATCGACAAGTACAGGGACTACCGCAGGAGATGAAATCTTTAGGATGATCCAAGGAGAAAATGAATCTTTGGAAGACTATGAGGAGAGGTTCCAACTCAATTACAAAATAGCTCATAGTTTCACATTGGATGATAACTCACTCAAACTTGTCTTGATCAAAGGTGTAAGACAAGAACTCACGGAGACCTTGAATCTCCTTGTAAATGGAAAAATATTCCAATTGGAGTATGAAGACAACAAGCAAGTATTCAAAAATTACTCTAGATATACAAGGAAGAAGAGTAGGAATGGCATAAGTATGGAAATACAATCATCTAACCTTGCAACTCTTACTAAGACTGAATTAGGAGGTTTGTTATAAGATATGAAAAATTGATATTTTTCACTCATTATCCATGCATATGGACACATCGTAGATAAATAAGAAGCAAGAGAAAGTAGAAAGAGATCTATCTATTTTTTTTTCCAAATGCACAAAGAAACACCCTAGAAATGAATGTCCACTTAACATTGTAGAAGTTTTTGCAATTTGTGAAGAGCCGTATGCAACTAATAAATATTCTTCCTTGCCAACTCTCAAGGCTTCTTATCATGGGGTTGAAGAGAATGTGGAGGCACCATGCTTCATAAATAAAACAAGACATGGATTTCCTAGGCCATTTAAAGTAGGTATGCCTTACACTCATCCTCAATACTTTGTTGGATATAACTCAAAAATGCATAATCAATCTTGGTATCCCCCTAATCAACCTACCTAACCCATGCAAAATCAATGGAAATATGAAAATCAACCTCAACCTTTCAATCCCCCCTATCAACCATTTCCATCCCAACTTCCAATGAGAAACCATCATTGGACGAACCCTCCACAAGGATGGATACCCACAAACTAGAAAAAATAAGCATTTCTCCCCCCTATGCCACAAAAAAAAAATGCTTCCACAAGCATTAATCAACAACCACCAAAACAACCACAATTGTCTACCCAACGAGCTCCTAATCCAAATAATTAGTAGGTCCGACAATTGTATAAATGAGATGTCATACCAAGCCTACTCTATGGATCTTCAAGTGATCAATATTAGATCAGGGAAGGGACTAAAAACCTCTCCTCTCACTACATAACCTATATAATATACCAACATTGAGAGAGAGAATAATTCTCACCACAAGAACAACCTCTCCCTGAACAAGTTCCACCATATCCTAAAAGGTTATACAAAAGGAAGGCTTACACATATTCAAAAAATGACCTCTTAGTAGAAACACAAAACTTATGTGTCAAAATTCCTCTCCTCCAAGCTATTAATAATGTTCTTATTTACAACAAATCCATCAAATAAGACTGCCTTAAGAAACCTAGGAGAAACAAAAATGATTCTCCTATAGTTAATGTGATAGGCCATGTTACCACCCCATGCCTAGGGGAAATTGGAGGAGATCATGTCTCGAGGCCTGAAATGGAGAACATGATATACACCATGATGATGATGATCAACATGTCCACAAATGACATCCTAACAACCCCCCTCATTTTCCTCCCAGTTGGATCAACCAAGTTTCATCACATTCAAGCAACCCAGAATATGGGAGATGGTAAGCTATTGTCACCATGAGGCATGTTAGTCCACCTTTCATGCAAAGTGTTGTACTTAATTTTTAGGGCTTGTGGATGAGGATCTTTGGTTGAAGTTGGATAACGAATCATTGGTTTGGGAAATTGTGTTAGTTGCCTTGTTTCACCTTGGTGTTCAACTTCTGTGCCCTAGTCCCGTGATTGTCACCACCCAGGGAAAAGGGGTAATACTGGGGAGCCCTCCCAAGGGGAACATTTCGCTCCTGATCATACTTGACACTTTCCATCCTAAATCCTCTCATATTATACTAAACCTTGGCTATGGTCCATTCTCTCATGAGAAGAGGGGCTGAAGGCCTAGAGGTTGTTTCACAGCTGCTAAAAAATAATAAGAAAATGATGCTAGAAAAGAAAGTGAACATAGCAAAGAAGGACCACAAAAATCCGGTCCATCTTGAGCTTTACTCATTCAATGCTCACCCCGGTCTGAAAAAATTAATGCTAAATCTTGAAACCCTATAAAAGGGGACTCGCAAATTTGCAAATTATAAATGAAAGCATGGACTAGAAAAAGGCAAAAAGGGGTTTGGAAAAAGGTGGGATGCAAATATTGGGTAACTCGAGAGCAAGCACACCCTCCTCAAATGCACTCATAGAGGTGGATTTATGACACCATAAGCCATGATGTAAGCCCTAAACCATATCATTTTCACACTTACTCTTGGTGGGTTTTTACTTTCCCTTATCACTCTTGGGACCTATCCCTCTACCTAGTTTATTTTATTTCTTGTCTAGGTGGCACAACTTATAGGGTTGGATGAACACCCTCCCACACTTAAACTTGGTAACTCACATGGGGTCCTGGGCTGATGTGATGCTTGAAGGGGATATTGAGGTGGATTATATTACATGGCTTATATATTAAGTTGCAGCTTACTTTGTATGTTTTAAGGACCAATGTTTCTTATGAACTTTGGTTGGCCATGTTTTATACTTTGGCTTGTTTTGGATGCCCTTGATATGGTTCTTGAGGGACGTCCTGGAATTGTACCCAAGATGTTGTGCCTTTATTACATGATTTTGGCACGTGTGATGGAGAACATGTTGATGTTACGATAGCTGCGCTAGGTACTATCCTCCACGTGTAACCTTTGACGAGATTATAATATTCCGGGAAACTAGAAAAACCCTAATGGATGAATAAGAAACCTAGAAGAAAAGTCGGCTCAATAGAATAATTTATATTAAAGAATTATCCTCCAAGTAAGAGAAGTTGACCCAGTTAGTTGACTTGTAGCACTATAAATAGAGGGTGCTTGAGCTCATTTAGTCTTACTCTCACTCACAACCTAATAAGGTATAGTGGTGCACATTACTAGAGGAGAGCTGCAATTGTTGTAGTAGTGACTTGGTCTTTCACTTATGGTTTGGTTTCTTTGCTTGGTGCGCTATCTTTGGAGAGAGGTACACTACCTTGGTTGGATATTGGTTCTAGTGATTTCTTCCAGAATTATTCTATCTGCCAAGGTTAAGGTGCTCGGGGGTGGCCTTGTGCCTATGGTTAGGTGAAAATATTGAGATATTGTCTATGGTGAAAACGAGCACATCTATTATTTTAATAGGTTATGGGTCCACACTATATTCAGATAATCTAGCCACTGGAAGGTAGATTGGGAGATTATTTGTTCATTGTAACACCAATTGTAGTTGCAGTTAGAGTTTTTCTACAGTAACGAAACTCTAACCCTCTTGTTAAGGAACCTTAAGTGAAGCACTTGACCTAATTCCTTGTTATCCTAGTGGGCCTTAGCCTAGCACACCTCTTGGTACTCTCAACTAGTTAAGGTGTCAAGATAAAGGTTGACCAAGTCAAATTCAAAGTCAACACATCCATGACTTACTCTATGAAGTCATAAAACAAGTTAGGAGGGGCTTCAAACATGATGAAGGCCAAGAATAATGAAGTAATTCTCTTCTACTACTAAACTCTTATTGAATCTATTGAAGATGACATATGGCTGATTGATAGTGGAGCTTCAGGGCATATGGCAGGTGACCGTAAAAATCTCTCAAGCATGAAGGAAAAGGATACATCTCATAAAGTGTTGCTTGGAGATAAGAACTTTTATGTAGTCAAGGGAAATGGAAAAGCTACTATCAATATGGAGTCATGTAACTCTATTCATCTCAATAATGTCTTATATGTTCCTGGTTTAAAAAAGAATCTAGTATCTATTTCTTGTTTGGAAGAGAAAGGAGATAGAGTAGCTTTTGTAGATGGAAGAGTTATTGTATGGTCTAAAGATTCAAAGATAGAAGATGCTAGAGTCATTGGAATTCGTGAAGGAAGATTGTATAAACTCCTAGGTCAGAATACTCAAGCTCTTATACATGATGAAATCAACCATAGTGAGTTATGGCATAGAAGGTATGCTCACCTTCATTATCAAGCATTTCCATCTCTAAAGCAGATGGATGTAGGCATACCAGAATTACAATCCGTGCATGAAGGTGTTGCAGAGGATGTGCACTTGGGAAGAATATTAAGAAACCATTCCCAACCAGTGAGAATAGATCTAAAGAGATCTTAGACCTAATACATTCCTATGTATGCGGTCCTATTCCAATTAAGTCTCTAGGAGGATCTCTTTACTATGTGACGTTCATAGATGATTTCTCAAGAAATACCTAGTTGTATCTGTTAAAGACTAAGGGTGAAATATTTAGAAAATTCCAAGAATTCAAGGCTGAAGTAGAGAACCCAACAAATAAGAAGATCGGGATAATAAGATATGATAATGGAGGTGTAATATCCCCAAGGATGAGCCCCTATTGTATTTATGAATTGTAAACATATTTTGTAGGCTGGTGAGCCGAGTATTGATAAGCTGGTGGGATTATGTGTTTGTTGGGTCGGAGAGCCTAAGTGTTAAAGGCCAAGAGCCTGTTTTTGTATATGTAATTATGCAGAACATTAATAAAATATAAACATCACTGCGTGCAGACTGACCACGAATAAAGAGTGATGGGGGACTAAACTTCCACATAGTGGGTAAGGGAAAGGGGGATGAAAGGTTGGAAAGAGGGGCTAAGCTTAGGGGCTTAAGTCCTTGATAATAATAATTTATTATTATTCCAAAGTTGTGTAAAAGACATGTTTTTATCCTAAGTTCTGGGAGAGGCAACACATGCAGCTCCAACGTATGTAAAAGGGAACACATGCAACTCAGGGAAGACAAGTGTCGACCTGGGTGCATGCAGTTAAAGCTGAAGAGTCAGCTCATGTTGGGGGTTCATCCTCCATTATTCAGTCCACTGTCTGAACCATGTGGGTCAGTGCCTGATCTCTGCATACCCTCACACAATATTGAAACTAGAAAATCGTGATGTTTTCACCGAGAAGCTGACGCATCCTCTGTCTGAACCGTTTGCATCTGCGTTCAACCTTTGTGTTGATTCCTTTTCATGCACCCTGAAAACTAGTGGCAAACCCATGGACTGAGCCGTGTCTCCTATGCATCCTGTGAACCCAGTTTATCTGCCCTTGCAGAGCCGAGTTTGTACCTGAACCGTTCATGGGCTGCTTCCCTCTGTTTTCCTGAGTGGTGTTGACCAGTTGTTGTTGTTGTTATCCTTACCTTGTGGGAATTGAGTTGAACTGGTTGAAGAAGTAGGTTGTCAGGCCCGTGGTTGAACAGGAAAGTTTTCAGGCCTGTGAGCAACTCTTTCTAGGTGAGAGAGTTGTTGGGAAGTGGTTTTCTCCCAGAGAGAGTCCAACACTAGCTACAAATCTCTAAGAATTCTTGATCTGGCCTATTGCCAAGACCTATAGAGGGAGGTGAAGCAACCGATAGATTGTGTGAAAGTGAAGGTGTATACTCTCGAGTGGAACAGGCATGTGGGGAATGAGAGTTCATGAGTAATGGGCATAAGAAGGCTACGGGGGAGAATCCTTCCGGTTGCACTGGGCAGTTTTCCTGTAACCTTAGCTTAGTCTAGGATTCCCTTGCCCGGGGTGGAGCTTATTCCCATCTCGGGGGTGACCCACTGTTGAGCATGATGAACAGCAGGGTCTAAGGCTGGGAGGTTCGTGGAAGGTATGCACGTAGTTGGTGGAGTTACTCCATCCTAAAAGATAAGTATCAATTATGTGCTTAATTATGTATTTAATGAACGATTTGTGATGCTTAAATGTTATCATATATTTCATTGCGTATCTGATTTATTGTCTATTATATTAGAATCTGAATGGTAATAGTAATTCTATGATTATTGTGATTACATGTTTTAATTGATTAAAATTCATGTTATATATCTATGTATATATGTGAATGTTTCGTGTAGTATCATTGCCTGTCCTGTTGGTGGCTGGGTACGTTACAAATTGGTATCAGAGCATGGTTTCGACACTGAGCCTGAATGGGCCATGTTAGTGGATAACAAGACAAAGTTTTCAGAGTGAATTGTTGTCGAAGTTGAACAAATTTGAGTTCAGAGCATGGTTTCAACACTGAGCCTAGATGGGCCGGATAAGTGGTCTTTAGACCCAAGGTTTCAAGTGGAAATTGTGTCTAGAGGAACCAATTTCGAACTTCAGAATGTTTTTGAGTGCCAAGGGATTAATTGGCCATGTTACAAAGCTCAGGAGAAGTAGAGGTAGAATGAAATTTCAACCGACGTGGTATTTGGCCAGAGAGAGAGAGAGCTCAACACTTGGGGTGTTGGAGCCGTAGGATCTGTTCGAAAGGAAGGGAAATCCTTTGTGACCGTCAGATTTGGAGAAGGTGCAGAAGGGTTAACCTGGAAGCCCTTCGGACTTCACGACTTCGATGATGATTGATGCAAAATAAGAGAAAGGCCGAAGCCCGAATCTCTGAAGTCCCAAAGTGGATCTACACCATAGATATGGTGAGAATATTTACCATTAGATCTCACGGCAGATCGTAATTTCAAAGTTCAAGGATTGGGAGAAGTGGGATGTGCTGATGCACAAACTTTCGAAGTCCTGAAGTCTCGAAATAAAAGAGCAGATATGGCGATGTAGGAGGAGGTCGCCAGGGGTGATTTAGAACTTCTTAGGCATGTCACGTGCCACCGCCTTAGCTGGTGACAACTGTAGTATGTGGGCCCTGAGGTTACATAACATAGTTGAAGGTCAACAGACCCACACTGGCGTTGATCATGATACATCAAAGATTGATGGCCAGGAGGCATTGCGGGGACCTAAGTTGCACGTAAGTTAATTGTCCAAGGCGGTCCCGCAATCCAAACCACAGTTTCACTGAGGGGTTACATGTCAGCGTCAAGAGAATTGTGGGACAAAAGGCGGGTTACTCCAAACCACCATTGCATGCCCCCGCAATTGGAAAAGCGTTAAGTGATGTGAGGTAATAACGTCACCTAAGGTGATGTGGGAGTGTTCTGAGATTAATGGTTTGGGGTGTGCATATGTGAAATCCTTCAAAGTCTCGAAGTCCCACAACTTAGACGCCTGAGGTTCCATAGTGAGTGTCAGCCATCAGATGTTGAGTAGACGTGGACTGAGATCCACCCTACTTCACGAGTTCGGTAATCTAGAGCTCCAAGAGATTGTTGCGTTGTACTCTGGAAATAAGCCGAACGTCGAAGGCTCGAGTAAGCACCTAGTGATCTAGTGCCTGGTCATGGCCCGTGATCGCATGGGTTGGGGACTAAGAGAAAAGGTGCTAGTGCCTGAAAGTTTCAGGGCAGAGAAGAGCTTGAAAAGATAATGAAATCTGAACATTTTTCTTAAATCAATTTAGTTTGTGAATGCTGTGGGATTTGTTAAGGAATGATGGCCTGACAAATTTCAGTTGTCTGCACATTGTGTTTGCAGAGTTTAATGAGTGCCAGAATCGAATAGAGTTGCCACTGAGTGCAGAGAAATGGAGGAGACACAAAATGCTTCCAGTTCAGAGAATGAGGTAGAAGGAGTAGATGTCCATTTGGGAGCTGAAGGATCGAACTCCAATGGACATGGAGAAGAGATAGATAAGGAAGAGCGTATGATGGAAATCATTGAATGACTGCAGAAAGATTCCCAAACTCACTGAGAGGATAACCGAAAGCTCATGAAAGCCAAGGATCAACAAGGAGAATTCAACTTAAAGTTGATGAAGAGTTTGGAGAGAATAGAAAATAAGTTGGATAAGGAGGGTGATTCAAGCAAAACATGGAGTCGTGGACCCCCTAAGAAATAAAGAAGACTGAGAAGCATTAGCAGGCATCATCGTCACTCCCTGAAGTAGTCCAATAAGGAGGCACACCATAGTTCAAGCCCATCTCCTACCAGAAAACATAGGAGATCTAGAGTGGATGAGATGAAGGGTGAAATGAACAAGATTAAGCCTCCTACGTTTGATGGAGAACACAAGCAGGAGGAAGATGCCAAAACATGGTTTCTTGGCATGAGGAAATATTTCTAGCTGCAAAATTATTCCTCTCATGTAGAAGGAAGAATTGCAATGTATCAACTAAAGAGAAAAGAATCCATGTGGTGGGATCAACTTGTGCAGGTGCAACACATTAGAGAGAAAGATATTACTTGGAAAGAATTCAAGAAGTATTTTGAAAAGAAATACTTGACTAAAAGATACCACGACATAAAGATGAAAGAGTTCTTTGAACTCAAGCTGGGCAGCATGTCCATTGACGAATACGAACGAAGGTTTTTGGAGTTGTTTTAGTATGTCCCATTCATCAAATATGAGACTGTCAAGATTCAAAGGTATATGCATGGACTACCACCTTCCACTGGGGACAAGATTCAGTATGATGACCCTATGTAACACCCCAGGTTTCGAACCCCCATTTTAAATAATGTATTGTTACAATGTTGAGAGACCCGAGTGCCAAAACAATTATTAAAGGGCCAATATGCCCCATAAATGTAATGTTTTGATCATTGTTAATGACAAACACATCGCTGGCTGCTAGACGGACAAGGACAAGAGTTAAAGGGGGCTATGATTCCATAAGAGAGGGAACTTGAGGGACTAAGTGATTATTCCTATTTTTTTAATTACCCTTTTTGTCTAAGGGAGGGGATCAGTTACGTGAGCTTCTTGGGGAAGGCCAGGAGGTTCTTGTTTCCTCACAAGGTTACTTAAACCTGCCTCTGGTCTGATGGGGGGGTTCGACTGATGAATTGTTCATTGATTTCCCATTCACTCACTCATTTTTCCCTCTTGCACTCCCATGCACACATCCCAGGCATGCAATCCCATGCACCTGCTGACCCATTCATCGACCCATCCTCACCTGTGTCTTGTCTTGGCAAAGGAAATGGAGTTGTTGAAGAATTATCTACGTGATAGTTGGTTGTAGTGGTCACTGGTGTGATCCAGCTATGACCTAGGGCCTGCATGTCTGAAATACATTGGCCCGTGCCCTGTTTTGATCACAACTGCGAGTCCTGAGAGTCCCAACATTGAGACTCTGGACCAGCTGTGCTAGAGGCCATGAAAATAAAGGAGAAGGACTGCCTGAGGGACTGCGTGGCAGAGAAGGGTGGAGGTCCGGTCTCTTGGGGCAGTATAGGCTGGCTAGAAGAGAGCTGGGTACTTGGATTATTGTGGGTGTCTGGAAACCTATGAGAGCTTGAGAGATGACTGGTTTGGGAACCCAATTTCACTTTGGAACCACCCTTGTGGATTCATAGCCCTAGCTCGGGGGTGAGACTACTGTTGAAATTTGGAGCAGTGGCGTCTACGGTTGGGTGGAACGTCCTTGGTTTGCAGCCAGTTGATGTCATCTTTCATAAAGATAGGTGCTCACTGTTGTGATATTATTATTTGTGTATGAATGTATTCTGCTATGTAATTTAATTATCATTTACATGTATATGAATGTATTTCCGCTGTTATATTTGATTATCGTTTAATATAATATTTAGATTATGCATGCTTTCTGGATATTGTTGTGCATTATGTTAAATCTCTTATCTTATGCATCCTTAATATATAAATAAGGTATCAACATGAGAAAGAATTCTGAGGGTGGGCTTGCAGGTAGTGTCCCTCGACCTGTGGGTGGCTGGGGATGTCATAGATTAGTATCAGAGCTTCTAGTTGAAGCACCGAGCTGGTATGGGTCGGTTCTGTTGGTCATAGTCTCATGGTCAAGATCGAACTCTGATCGTGAAATTTGAAAATATCAGGAGGAATGGCATTGCAGAAGCTATGCAGGAGACAAAATGTCATAGATCCTCTGTAAGGGTTCGAAGGATCATGACCATCCTTTTGAATTCGGGAACGATTGCCACTATAGGATCAAAAGAGATATGAGATCATTGGATTGGAGGACAGGTGAAAAAGGGTCATCCGATGAAAAGAAAGCAAGGGATAAGGTCACGACTGTCGGATCCCATTGGAGAGAGAGATCAATGACCAACAGGCATTGCGGGGAACCGAGTTGCACAGGAGATAATTTCCCAAGGCGGTCCCACAATCCAAACCACGGTTTTTCCAAGGGGTTACGTGTTAGTGTTAGGAGAATTGCGGGGTGAAAATTAGGTTACTCCAAACCACCGATGCACACCCCCATAAATTGAAGAGCCATGCAGTGATGTGACATGTTAATGGTCGAGCGACGAACCTCCGAAGAGCCAAAGTAGCCTGAGAACCTGGGAACCGTCGATATGTAGGAGGACATGTGTCCATTGATCGTGTGCTTCGGATAAACACTCCAGGAAAAAGTGAGCGAGGAGGGTGTTGAAGTTTGAGACTTCCAAAACCCAAAGACCCGAAAGCATCTCAGGCATTGATCTGTCGAGAGCCACGCGTCGCCAAATCCAGGACTTCAAATAAAATCCAGTAGGGCCAGATAGCTTTTGAATTTTGAGATTTCCGGAGTCCGGAGTCCCGAAGTAAAACATAGCCGTCAGATTGAGGAGGACACATGGAGAAGATACGTGAACTCCGGGTGAAGACCTAAAGCGAATCTTAGTCATCCGATCTAGGAGGACATATGGCGACAGATTGGCCAGTTCGGGAAGTCAGAGTTTAGGAGAATTGGAAGTGTGCTATTTTGAAAACTCCCGAAGCCCTGAAGCTCGAAGAGATAAAGTGGTGGGGCATGATGACGTCGCCTAGAGGTGATGTGGACCCTGGAATCCCTGAAGTGACGTGGCTTGCGGACGTCACCTGGGATGACGTGGAAACATGGGATGTGTGCCACGTATCAGTAAGATATGAGATTTTGGAATATTGAAAAGTTGATTAGAATGTGACACATGTCACCCACTTGATTGGGCCGCATGTCTGCTTCCAACATTTTGCCACGTGGCGACAGGTCATGTAGTCTAGAGACTGGGCACTCTGGAGGGGAAAAGATGTGACAGGTTATGTTGGGTCAAAAACTCCTGAAGGCCCGAAGGCTGGAGTATATATCAACCATCGATTCTAGAAGACACGCATCGAAGGATTGTCGACTTTGGGTGGAAGCCCTCCGGGAGAAAGTGAAGGAGGGAAGTTTGAAACTTTTGAAGCCCAAAGAGACGAAGCGATTCATAGTCGTTGATCTGTGGAAGGACACATGTCGACCAATCATGAACTTCAAGTAAAATCATTTCGGGAGGAGACAAGCGAGGGAAGTTGAGACTTCTGAAGCACGGAGTCTCGATCATTGATTGCGAAAGAGGACGAGGACCGTTGATCTGGTCCAGGTTAAAAGTACAAAAGTCCCAAAGCTCTGGACAAGTGTTTTTTTAGCTAAGCATAGGGTCACGACCTTGGTCATATGCAGATTAAGAGATAAGGAAAGGGGGGCTAAGGGAAGAATTGGTTGTCCTCGAGACAGAAAAGTGCCAAGGAAGGATTTAGCCGCGTTTTCTAGTCGTGGTCACCTAGGAGGTGGTTTTAAGGAAGTGCCTGCGCAGGGTGAAACTCTGTGTCATCCAAGGATATCATGACACTGTTATTTTCAGAGAATGGGGATATGATCTCCATAAAAAAAAGAAAAGAAAGAGACCTGTAGCATGGTTTGGCAATTTTTTCTATCATATGCATAATTATAACAAAATGGTCGCTTGCACATTTTGTAGAATTAAGAGGCTTAAGCACCTCAGCTCAGGATGCATATTGAGGAAATGGAAGAAGGTGAGGGAGCCTCCAGTCATGAAAAGGAGGCCGAAGGCCAAAATACCAGAGTTGGTAATGTAAAGACAGAGTCCAATGGACGCAAGGGAAAAGAAGAACAAGAAACGTTAATAGAAACGGTAAGAAGTCTGAAGATGGAAGTGCAGAGCTACAAATTAGACAATGAGAGACTAATGAGAGAGAAAAGTCATATAAATTCTCGAGTGTTGTAGAGCATGAATCAGTTACAGAGGAAAACAAATAAAAGATTGAACTCAAGACAAGACGAAGAAGTCATGTGTCATGAAAGGAGAAATGATTGTGGAAGAGCTGGTTATTCCAGAAGTACTAGTAGAGATCATGGACACCACTCACCTCCTTACTCAGAAATAAAGTTTTATGCAACAAATGATCCTGTAAGCAGTCCAGAGGTGTCTCCTGTCAAACACCAGAGAAGGAAACAAGAGGTAGATTGTTTGCAAGGAGAACTGAGGAAGCTCAAGCCACCTTCCTTTAAGGGTGAAAGAGAAAGGGAAGATGATGTTGAAGCGTAGTTTCTTCGTCTCAGGAGATATTTCCAGTTGCATAACTATTCATCCAACCCGGAAGCCAAGATTTCCACCTACCACTTACATGAAAAATCTGCAATATGGTGGGACCAACTGAAGCAAGTGGAGCATGTTAATGAAAGTAGGATCACTTGGAAGCAGTTCAAGAAGTACTTCCAGAAGGAGTACCTCTAAGAGGATTTCTATGACAAGAAAATGCAAGAGTTATTTGAACTCAGGTTGGGAAGCATGACTATGGCAGAATATGAGAAGAAGTTCTTGGGATTGTTAAAGTATGTTAGGTTCATTGGTGATGAGAAAGTGAAAATATAGAGATTTATAAGTGGATTTCCAACCTTTTATAAGGAAAAGAACAAGTATGATGAACCCAAGACCTTGACTGAGGCCATTAGGAAGGATAAATACCCGTATGAGCAAGGCTAGGGAAGAGAATCCCTGCAGAAATCTTGAAAGGACAAGAAGAATGCGAAGTCTGATCAGAGGAGGAAAGGATTCAAACCTCCCTTTAATAGGAATGAACCTAATAGAAATCAACAAGATCAGTATGCTAAGGGAGATTTCAAGAAGGAAGATTCTTTGGGAAAAAGGGGAAGACAACCAATCCAATGCTAGGGATGCAAGGAAGATCACCTGTACAAGGATTTCCCACACAAAAAGGATAGAGTGAAGACTGTGCACAACATCCAAGAAGCTACAACAGTCAGAGATATGGGAAGAATCCATGCAGCTTTAAATGATCGACAAGTAGAGTACCTATCCAATATGATCGAGGTGGAAGGTAAGATCATAAATCAACCTATTGCTATTTTGATTAATTCAGGAGCAAGTCATTGTTACATTGATCCTAATATAGTGGATAGATTACATTTGGAGAAAAGTAAACTTGGAAAATCAAGTTTGGTTCAGTTAGCTACTGGAACCAAAAGAAGAATCCATGATATGGTCAGAGGTTGTTCCATAAGTCTTAATGGTGTGAATACTAGTACTGATCTAAATATCATACCATTGGGGTCTTATGATGTTTTGATTAGGATGGATTGGTTGACAAAGCATAATGCTGTCCTAGATTGTCATAACAAGACATTTTTACATGTCTTGATGGATATGGAAAACAAAGCATTGTGAAAGGAGTTCCAAGACCCATCTCTATAAGGGATATTTCAGCCTTACAACTGAGAAGATGTTTTAGAGAAGGATGTCAACTGTATGCAGCTCATGTGGAGGAGCCAGCTGATACAAATGGGCCAAGCCTTGAAGATTTCTCGATGCTACAGGAATTTGAAGATGTATTCCAAGAAATACCCGGTTTTACACCAAGAAGGGAGATAGATTTCTCAATTGATTTAGTGCCAGGAGCTGCCCCGGTGTCAAAAACACCTTACAGAATCAACACACCAGAGTTAAAAAATATAGAAATGCAGTTGGAGGAATTGTTGAAGAAACGGTACATACATCCAAGTCTTTCACCTTGGGGAGCACCAATACTTTTTGTCAAAAAGAAGGATGGAACCTTGAGGCTGTGTATTGGCTTCTGACAGCTGAACAAGTAGACTATAAAGAACAAGTATCCTCTACCCTGAATTGATGACCTCTTTGACCAACTAAGAGGAGCAAGGATATTTTGAAGGATTGACCTGAGGGAAGGATACCATCAGGTAAGAATCAAGGAGGAAGACATTCATAAGATAACCTTTAGGACCAGGTATGGGCATTATGAATTTGTAGTGGTGCCATTTGGATTGACTAATGCACCAACTGTCTTCATGTGCTTAATGAATGGCATATTCAGAAATTATTTGGACAAGTTTGTCATAGTATTCCTTGATGACATACTTATCTATTCTAAGTCTGAAGAAGAGCATGAACGTCACTTAAAATTGGTATTGCAAGTATCGAGAGAACATCAGTTGTATACCAAGTCATGTAAGTGTTCATTCTATTAAAATAAGATCCATTACTTGGGACACATTATTTCGGAGCAGGGCATAGCAGTAGATCCAGAGAAGATCGAAGCCATTAGAGGGTGGACAACACCCAGAAATGTGTCAGACGTCATATATTTTATGGGATTAGATGGCTACTACAGAAGGTTCATAGTAAAGTTCTCTAAGATTGCTCATCCCATCACTTCTTTGCAAAAGAAGGGAACTAAATTTGAATGGACACTCAAGTGTGAAAAGAATTTTAACCTGTTGAAGGAATTACTTACTAGTGCACCTGTGTTAAAGATTGCTGACCCAAATGAAATTTTTGTTGTATGTACAGACACTTGTAAGGAAGGACTTGGGGGAGTCCTCACACAAAATGTACATGTCATTGGATATGAGTCAAGAAATCTTAAGGAACATGGGAGGAATTATGCCACGCATGACTTGGAACTTGATGCCATTGTTCATGCCTTGAGGATGTGGAGGCATTGTCTCATGGGGAAGAAATTCAAATTAAGGGCATACCACATTGGTCTGAAGTATATTTTTGAACAACCGACCTTGAATTCCAGGCAAACAAGATGGCTGGAATTTTTAAGTGAATATGACTTCGACATCAAAAATATCAAGGGAAAGGAGAATAAAGTTGTCGATGCACTTAGTAGGAGAGTGCATCTCATGCATGCTATTGCTGTCAGTATGCATTAGTCAGACTTGAAGAGAATAATTTTAGATGGTCTTGTTACAAATAAACATTACCTACAGGTAAAGGAAAACTTACACCAAGGAAATGTACATCAGAAAATAAAGGAGTATGAGATAAAGGAAGATGGATTACTCATGCATAAGAATAGAATCTATTGTCCTAGTTCCAGAGAACTGAGGAATTTGGTACTGAAGGAAATGCATGATGTTCCTTATGTTGGAAATCCAGGTTACTAGAAAACAATTACAACAGTAAGAAGCCAGTTCTTTTGGCTGGGAATGAAGAAGGATGTTGATGATTACATTGCTCGATGTATGGAATGTGAGAAGGTGAAGGCTGAGCATAGGCACCCAATGGGTTTGCTGCAACCATTGCGAATTCCAAAGAAGAAATGGGAAGTGATCACCATGGATTTCATCACAGGATTACCCATAACGAATAAGAAACATGATTCGATCATGGTGGTGGTTGAAAAATTAACAAAGGCTGCTCATTTCATGCATGTGAAGACAACGCATACAATGACTAATATTGCAGAATTTTTCATGAAGGAAATTGCTAGGTTGCATGGGATACCTAGGACAATTGTCTCGGATAGAGATACAAATTTTACCTCCAACTTTTGGAGGGGATTGTTTAAAGGATTTGGCACAAATCTAAACTTTAGCACAACATATAATCCCTAGACAGATGGGAAAATATAGAGAGTCAATCAAATAATTGAAGACATGCTGAGAATGTATGTGATGGATAATCCATCTAAGTGGGAAGATTAGTTACACTTGGTTGAGTTTGCATATAACAATGGGTATCAAGATTCATTGCGAATGAGCCCATTTGAAGCCTTGTATGGTAGTAAATGCAATACTCTAATAAGCTGGGACAACCCAATAGATAGAGTGGTACTTGGGCCGGAGTTGCTCAAGGACATGGAAGACCAGGTGGTCAAGATTAAGCATAATTTAAAGGCAGCTCATGATAGACATAAAGTTTATGCAGACAAGAACATGACAACTAGAGAATTTAAAGTAAGGGAGCATGTGCTTTTGAAAGTGAAGCCCAAGAAAATCTCTTTGAAATTGGGTAGTTGTACAAAGCTGGTAGCCAGATTCTGTGGTCCATTTGAAATATTGGACAAAATAGGGCCAGTTTCATACATGCTTGCATTGCCTGCTTCCATGAATGTGCATAATGTATTTCATGTATCTTTACTAAAGAAATATGTACATGATCCTAACCATGTTATTGATTGGCATCTGATTTAGGTAGAGACGGAGGGAGACTTTCAGGTTCAACCAGTGCGGGTATTGGACAAAAAAGTTAAAATGCTCCAAAATCGAGTTATAGAACTGGTAAAAATTCAGTGGGCCTGCTATGGTCTTGAAGATGCTACCTGGGAGCATGAAGATGCCATGCGAGAAAAGTACCCACATATTTTTGAATAAATTTGAGATTTTGATCTCTATTTTGTATATGCACTGAGGATAGTGCCAAAATAAGGGGGAGGGGATGTAACACCCCAGGTTTCGAACCCCCATTTTAAATAATGTATTGTTACAATGCTGAGAGGCCTGAGTGAACAAACAATTATTAAAGGGACAATATGCCCCATAACTGTAATGTTTTGATCATTATTAATGATAAACACATTGTTGGTTGCTAGACGGACAAGGACTAGAGTTATAGGGTTCTATGATTCCACAAGAGAGGGAGATTGAGGGACTAAGTGCTTATTCCTATTTTTGTAATTACCCCTTTTGTCTAAAGGAGGGGATAAATTACGTGAGCTTCTTGGGGAAGGCCGGGAGGTTCTTATTTCCCCACGAGATTACTTAAACCCTCCTCTGGTATGATGGGGGGGTTCGACTGATGACTTGTTCACTGATTTCCTGTTCACTCACTCATTTTTCCCTCACGCACTCCCATGCACCCCCTGACCCATTCTCGACCCATCCTCACCTGTGTCTTGGCTTGGCAAAGGAAAGAAAGATGCTGAAGAATTATCCACAGGATAGTTGGTTGTAGTGGTCGCTGGTGTGATCCAACTGTGACCTGGGGCTTGCATGTCTGAAATGCATTGGCTTGTGCCTTGTTTTTCTCACAACTGTGAGTCCTGAGAGTCCTAGCATTGAGATTATGGACCAACTATGCTGGAGGCCCTAAAAATAAAGGAGAAGGACTGCCTGAGGGATTGCATGGCAGAGAAGGGTGGAGGTCTGGTCTCTTGGGGCGGTATAGGCTGGGTAGAAGAGAGCTAGGTACTTGGATTGTTGTGTGTGTTGGGAAACCTATGAGAGGTTGAGAGATGATTGGTTTGGGAACCCAATTACACTCTGGAACCGTCCTTGTGGATTCATAGCCCTGACTTGGGGGTGACACTACTATTGAAATCTGGAGCAGTGGTGTCTACGGTTGGGTGGAATGTCCTTGGTATAGAGCCAGTCAATGTCATATTTCATAAATATATGTGCTCCCTGTCGTGATATTATTATATGTGTATGAATGTATTCCATTGTGTAATTTAATTATCAATTACATGTATATGAATGTATTTCTGCTGTTATATTTGATTATCGTTTAATATAATCTTTAGATTATGCATGCTTGCTGGATATTGATGTGCATGTCGTTAAATCTATTATCTTATGCATCCTTAATATATAAAGAAGGTATCAACATGATAAATAAGTCCGAGGGTGGGCTTGCAGGTAGCGTCCCCCGACCTGTGGGTGGTTGGGGATGTTACACCCTAAGACCATGGAAGAAACTATAAGGAGAGAAAAATGATTATATGAGAAACAAAGAGAAAAGCCTACTTTTCGGAAGTCTTGGGATGACCAGAAGAAGTTCAAGAAAGAGCAGAGGCAGAATGGAAACAAACCTCCCTTTTTCAGAAACATTCCTCAGGGACATCCATCGTTTAGAGAGACGAGAATGACTGACGTAGGGGGACAAAGACCAAGGTAGACGCCCATTCAGTGTTGGGGCTGTCAGGGAAACCACAAGTACAGAGACTATCCCCACAAAAATGGAAAAGTGAGAGTTGTCCATAATGTTCAGCAAGTTGAAATAGTGGAGGACATGGGCAGTAGAATACCAAGGATCTATGTAGCTCTGGAAAACAAGCAAGCTGAATTTCAATCACACATGATCGAAGTGGAAGGTATGATCAACAACCAACCCATTTCTATTTTAATTGACTTAGGAACTAGTCATAGTTATGTAGACCCTAGGATGGTGGAAAGTTTACATTTACCAAGAAGCAAGCATGAGAAATATTAGTTAGTGTAGTTGGCTATAGGAGCCAAGAGAAAGGTTGTCGAGGTTGTTAAGTCCTATCCAATGGACATGAATGGACTGAGCACAAGGGTTGAATTGAACATTATTCCTTATAACCGTCTAATTGGGATGTATTGGTTGGAACAACACCATGCCATCTTGGACTGTCGTAACAAGGCATTCACTTTCCTGGGTGAAGAAGGAAATAGGAAAATAGTCCAAGGAATTCCTAGAGTTGTTGCTATCAAAGAAATATCAACAATGTAGTTGGAGAAGTGCTACAAGAAAGGATGTCAATTATTTGCAGGCCATGTGGTGGAAGAATCTAAGGATGAGGTCTCAAAGATCGAAGACCATGCAGTACTAAAAAAGTTTGAAGATGTATTCCACGAGGTACTAGGAAGACCATGTGGTACTAAAAAAGTTTGAATATGTATTCCAGGAGGTACCAGGATTACCACCGAAGAGAGATATTGATTTTTCTGTAAATTTGATGCCTGGAGTAGCTCTAGTATCAAAATCTCCTTACAAAATGAATACACCAGAGCTGAAAGAACTACAATTGCAGCTTGAAGAGCTTCTAAAGAAGGGGTATATACGCTCAAGTGTGTCACCTTGGGGAGCCCTGGTCCTGTTCGTGAAGAAGAAGGATGGGACGTTGAGATTATGCATCAATTTAAGACAATTGAACAAAGTGTTTGTAAAGAACAAGTATCCTCTGCCATGGATCGATGATCTCTTTGACTAGTTGAAGGATGCTAAGATATTTTCGAAAATAGATCTTAGATCAGGATATCACTAGGTAAGAATAAAGGATGAAGACATCAGTAAGACCGCCTTCGAAACAAGGTATGGTGACTATAAATTCACAGTGGTGCCATTTGGGTTGTCAAATGCTCCCGCTGTTTTTATGTGTTTAATGAATGGTGTATTCAGGGACTATCTAGACAAGTTTGTCATAGTCTTATTGGATGAAATCCTAGTGTATTCCAAGTCGGAGGAAGAGCATGAACAACATCTGAGGATGGTGTTGTAGGTGCTAAGGGAGCACCAACTGTATGCCAAGTTGAGAAAATGGTCATTTTACCAAAAGCAGATCCATTACTTGGGCACATCATCTCAAAGGATGGGATAACCATGGATCCTGAGAAGATTGAGGCCATCAGAGAATGGTCAGCGCCAAAGAATGTAACAGAAGTTAGATCCTTTATGGGTCTAGATGGTTATTACAGAAGGTTCATTGCAGGGTTCTAAAGGATAGCTTACCCTATCACTTCCTTGCAAAGGAAGGATAAGAAATTTCAATGGACAGAGGATTGTGAGAAAATATTCCAGCGATTGAAGAAGCTGTTAACCAGTGCTCCAATCCTGAGGATTGCATATCCAAATGTGGATTTCATGATTTGCATAGATGCATGCAAAGAAGGACTGGGAGGATTCCTCAGTCAGAATGGATTCATAATTTGTTATGAATCCATAAAGTTGAAAGAGCACGAAAGGAACTATGCAACTCATGATTTGGAGTTGGCAACCATAGTACACACTCTGAACAAATGGAGGCATTACATCATGGGAAGAAGGTTCGAGCTGAGGATAGACTATAACAGTCTGGAGTATTTGTTTGATCAACCAACCTTGAATGCTAGCCAGAGTAGGTGGTTGGAGTTTCTTTGTGAGTAGGAATTTGATATCAAGCATATGAAAGGAAAAGAGAACAAAGTGGCTGATGCACTCAGCATGAGAGTGCACGAATTACATGCTACAACCATTAGCATGTACCGAACTGATATTAAAGACAAAATTTTGAAAGATGCAAATGAAAATTTGCAGTATAGGGATTTGGTAGCATAGCTACGATGCCATAGAAAGTGGAGAATTATAAATTGGAAACCGAAGGAACACTTCTGTACAAAAACATAATTTATGTACCTAATGTCCAGGACTTGAAACTTATGATTTTGAATGAAATGCATAATGTGCCTTATGCAGGGCACCCTGGATATCAAAAAACTGTGGCAACAATCAAGGGCTATTACTTTTGGCCAGGTATGAAGAAAGAAATTGCATAATACATCGCCATATGTATGGAATGCAAGAAGGTTAAAGCTGAGCATAGACACCCAACAAGGTTACTACAACCTTTACCCATTCTTGAGTGGAAGTGGGAGGTAGTAAGAATGGATTTCATCACAGGATTTCCTAGGACATGCAAGCAACACGATTCAATCATGGTGGTGGTGGACAAGCTTATGAAAGCTACCCATTTTGTTCCACTAAAGAATACACACAAGGTAGCTAATGTTGTTGATATTTTTATGAGGGAAATAGCACGATTGTAGGATATTCCCAAGAAAATTGTGTCTGACAGGGACCCAAAATTCACCTCAAAATTCTGGAAAGGGTTATTCAAAGGGTTCAGAACGAATCTGAATTTCATCACTGCTTATCATCCTAAGTCTAATGGGCAGACAGAGCGGGTGAATCAAGTAATAGAAGACATACTAAGGATGTATGTGATGGAGAAACCATCTAAATGGGAAGACTACCTACACTTGGTATAATTTCCCTACAACAATGGGTATCGAGCATCGTTGAAGATGAGCCCATTTGAAGCACTTTATGGTAGAGAGTGCAATACTTCAGTAAGCTGGGATAATTCAGTTGATAGAGAAGTGGTTGGGCCAGAGTTGCTCAAGGAAATGGAAGAGAAAATGCAAAAGATTAATAAGAATTTGAAAGCTTCCCAGGATAGGCAAAAAAGTTATGCTGATAAAAATTGAACCAACAAGAGTTTAAAGTGGGAGAGCATGTTTTCCTGAAAGTGAAAGCCAATAGAAGTTCCCTGAAGCTGGGAAACTGTTCGAAGTTGGCAGCTAGATTTTGTGGGCCATTTGAAATCTTAGAAAGGATTGGGTCAATTGCATATATGATTGCATTTCCTGCATCCATGACTGTACATAATGTGTTTCATGTTTCATTTCTTAAGAAATATATACCTGATGCTAATCATGTAATTGATTGGAATGTGATTCAGGTGGAGCAAGAAGGCGTCTTGAAAGTGCATCCTGTGTGCATATTGGACATGAAGAGAAAACAACTCCGAAATTGAACCATAGGGTTTGTAAAGGTCCAGTGAACCTGGTACGGTCCCGAGGATGCGACATGGGAGCATGAGGATGCTATGCGGGCAGAATACCCACATCTTTTTGAATATTTTGAAAAATCTTGCTGGTGCTGTGTAAAGAGTTGCAACGAGGACAATGCAAAAATAAGGGGAGGAGATTGTGATATCCCCAAGGATGAGCCCCTTTTGTATTTATGAATTGTAAACATATTTTGTAGATTGGTGAGACAAGTATTGATAAGCTGGTGGGCTTATGTGTTTGTTGGGCCAGAGAGCCTAAGTGTTAAAGGCCAGGAGCCTGTTTTTGTATATGTAATTATGTAGAACATTAATAAAATATAAACATCGTTGTGTGCAGAATGACCATGAAGAAAGAGTGATGGGGGACTAATATTCCACATAGTGGGTAAGGGAAAGGGGGGTGAAAGGTTTGAAAGAGGGGCTAATCTTATTGGCTTAAGTCCTTGAGAATAATAATTTATTATTATTCCAAAGCTGTGTGAAATACATGTTTTTATCCTAAGTCCTAGGAGAGGCAACGCATGCAACTCCAATGCGTGCAAAAGGGAATGCATGCATCTCCAGGAAGACAAGTGTCGACCTGGGCACATGCAGTTAAAGCTGAAGAGTCAACTCATGTTGGGGGTTCATCCTCCATTCTTCAGTCCGCTGTCTGAACCATGTGGGTTGGAATCTGATCTCTGCATACCCTCACGCAACACCGAAACTAGAAAACCATGATGTTTTCACCGAGAAGCCGACGCATCCTCCTTCTGAGTTGTTTGTGTCTGTGTTTGACCTCTACATTGATTCCTTGCCATGCACCCTGAAAACCAGTGGCAAACCCATGGACCGAGCCATGTCTCCTATGCATCCCGTGAACCCAGTTTATTCAGTCTTGTAGATCCGAGTCCGTACTTGAATTGTTCGTGGGTTGATGCCCTCTGGTTTCCTAAGTGGTGTTGAAGAATTGCTGTTGCTGTTATCCTTACCTTATGAGAATTGAGTTGAACTGGTTGAATAAGCGGGTTTTCAAGCCCGTGGTTGAAGAGGCAGGTTTCCAAGCCTGTGAGCATCTCTTTCTAGGTGAGAGATTTGTTGGGAAGTGGTTTTCTCCCATATAGAGTCCAACACCAGCTACAAAGCTCTGAGAATTCCTGATCCATCCTATTGTTAAGACCTAGAGAGGGAGGTGAAGCAACTGATGGACTATGTGACAGTGAAGGTGTATACTCCCGGGTGGAACATGCATGCAGGGAATGAGAGTCCGTGAGTAGTGGGCGTAATAAGGCTCATGGGGAGAATCCTTTCAGTTGCACTGTGTAGTTTTCCTGTAACCTTAGCCTAGTCTAGGATTCCCTTGCCCAGGGTGGAGCTTAGTCCCAGCTCGAGGTTGAACCACTATTGAGCGTGATGAGCAATGGGGTCTAAGGGTGGAAGGTTCGTGGAAGGTCTTCACATAGTTGGTGGAGTTACTCTAACCAAAAAGATAAGTATCAATTATGTGCTTAATTATGTATTTTATGCATGATTTGTGATGTTTAAATGTTATCATGTATTTTGTTGCATATCTGATTTACTGTCTATTACATTAGAATCTGAATGGTAAAAATAATTCTGTGATTATTGTGATTACATGTTTTAATTGATTAAAATGCATGTTATATATCTATGTATATATTTGAATGTTTTTTGTAGTAGCGTTGCCCGACCTGTTGGTGGTTGGGGATGTTACAAGAGGAGAATACACCTCCAAGGAGTTCGTTTCCTTTTGTAAAGAATATGGGATGAAGGTGGAGATTATTGTCCCCTCAAAATCCTCAAAAAAATTGTGTGGCTGAAAGAAATAACATAACTATTGAAGAACCAATCAAGGCAATGATGAATGACCAACATTTATCCATGTTCCTATGGGGAGAATCAATTATGACAGTTGTTTATGTTCATAACAGAAGTCCACATCATATGTTGAAGAACATGACTCCATAAGAAGCCTTCTCTGGAAAGAAGACAAGTGTTGAACACTTGAGAATATTTGGATGCCTTGTCTATATTCATGTCCCCAATGATAAGACAAAGAAGTTAGAACCTTCAAGAAAGAAAGGTATATTCATTGGATATAGTGAATCATTAAAAGCATATAATATCTATGTTCCAGGTCAACAAAAGGTTGAAATCAATAGAGCCATAAATTTTGATGAAAGGATTGCATTTAATAAATATATAGAAGGCTCCATAGACTCCAATGAAGAAGGGGAACATGAAGACACCAAAGAGGATAACACATGTTTTCCATAGCACCCTAATGAAGAATCATAACTACCACATGAACTTTTGGAACCCGTTTTTTCACTTAAGACTAGAAAGAGACCAGCATGGATTGAATCCACCTTCCAGGAAGCAGAAAAGCATAAGGCTCTCAGTAGAACCTTCAAAAAAATCAAGAAACCAAAAGGTTCGCCAGTTATGCGACACTCATGAAAAGTCTTGTTAATGCAAAACCTTCCACCTTTGAGGAAGTAATCAAGTAGAAAGAATGGAAGGATTCCATGATGGAAGGATATCAATCTATTATGAAAAATAATGCATGGGAAGTTGTGCCTAGACCGAAAGAAAAGTCTGTGGTCACTTCAAAGTGGGTTTATAAGATACAACATGTAATAGATGGGGGTATAGATAAATATAAGGCAATATTTGTGGCTAGAGGTTTCTCCCAACATGAGGGAGAATATTATGACGAGACGTTTGCTCCGGTTTCCAGATATACATCTATCAGAGCCATCATATCTCTAGTAGCATCCATGGGTTGGAGTTTACATCATATGGATGTAAAGACTGCCTTTCTCAATGGAGCAATTGAGGAAAAGGTATATATAGAGAAACCTCAAGGTTTTGAGGTACACCCAAGAGAAACTGATGTATTGAGATTGAAGAAATCCTTGTATGGACTCAAGCAATGATCCATGATTGTTTCATCTAGTGACTTATTAAAGAATTCCATTAAATGAGCATAAACAAAAGTACACCATAAAGAAGGAAAAGCTCAAAAAGAAAGAGACAAAATCATGCAATATGAACACAAATGACTTGATAACGGAGTTCGTCCCTGGTGGACTATGTCTCTGGGTCTTGCTCTCAAATGGGTAGGTCTTTTTATTAATTCCACAAAAGAATTGGGCAAAATACATAAGTATACCTCATTATGGAGTTAAGCTAGAAGCTTTGCTCAGATCAGAAAAATAACATCACAACTTCGTTCGTGGCATCGAATTACCTAAAAATGACTGTCTCCATGCCTCGATCCGAGTCTGACACTTTCAGGCCCAAAGAGACACCCCTGCCTTAATTTCCATGTGATTGCCTCTGCAATAAATGACTGGGAAAATATCGAAATGCATTCCCCTGTCTCGAAATTCGTACCAAAATCCATATGGTCGCACTTGGTTCTCCTCTTGTCCCAAACACCAGTAGAACCCCCTTCTTATACAAAAATCTGGGCAATTATGCATTGATTAGTCTATTGGTGGAGTGGTTAGCAGAGGCTAAGTTAAGTTGTTTGTTAGCAGAAGTTCCAGGGTCGAATCCCACAGACGACCGTTTCTTTTGGAATGTTTTTATAACAATTATCGAGGGTTATGGTGGACTGCCAACTTTAGTGGCGGTTGGAATATGCCACCAAATATGGCGGAACTGCCCTAGATTTGGCGACATTTTATTATATATATTTTTTCATAATTCGTTTGCTGAGCTTCCTTGTGCATTTTGGGGGTTCCACGTGGCACGCTCCAATTGGGCCACATGGCATCCTTTGATTGACCCGCCTGGCTGCTGATGTCACCTCTGTACATGACATGTGGTGCCTTATGGGTGGTGCCACATGGCATCACCTGGGTTGCCACGTGGCATTTTTTTACCGGTCCATAGGGAACCTTGAAAAGCCTATTAGTGGGTGACACATGGCAGCCTCTAGTGTTGCCATGTGGCATGATGACATCATGATGATGTCACCTGCTGTGCTTTCTACATATGTTGTACGGATGATGATGTCATCCGTACTGATGCTGACGTCAGTAATATGGATGCTGACTCATCCCTGTTGACTGGGCTAGGTTGACCAAAACTTTGACCGCGAATATATTTCAATCCGTAACTCCGTTTGACGAGCCGTTTGCGCCGTTAGAATGCTTGTGACGCAATCTTCACTATCATGGAATTTTAACTGAGTTTTGGGAACTTTGAATATTTTCCCTTTCTCTGTCTGTTGAAGCCATTCCGAGCATCCCGAGTTGTTCTTAGCCTTCTCTGGATCCTTTTTGGATCATGCCTTCCCACTAAGAGATTTTTGGACCACCAAAAGATTTCATCAATCAACTGGTAAGTGAGGGAATATTCCCCTCACTTTGTTCTTCTCAATCCACTTTTACCTACTTGGATGTGTGCCCTTTAAGCCTACTCAAAGATAAGGATTTCATGGTTTCATGGTTTTCATGGTTTGCATAGATGCATGAAAAGAAGGTCTGGAAGGATTCCTCAGTCAGAATGGATTCGTAATTTGTTATGAATCCATAAAGTTGAAAGAGCACGAAAGGAACTATGCAACTCATGATTTGGAGTTGGTAGCCATAGTACACACTCCGAAGAAATGGAGGCATTACATCATGGGAAGAATGTTTGAGTTGAGGACAGGCCATAACGGTCTGAAGTATTTATTTGATCAACCAACCTTGAATGCTAGGCAGAGTAGGTGGTTGGAGTTTCTTTGTGAGTAGGAATTTGATATCAAGCATATCAAAGGAAAAGGGAACAAAGTGGCTGATGCACTCAACATGAGAGTGCATGAATTACATACTACAACCATTAGCATGTACCAAACTGATATTAAAGACAAAATTTTGGAAGCTACAAATGCAGATTTGCAGTACAAGGATTTGGTAGCATAGCTAC
>CBVK0100154659.1:0-27315 GCA_900067695.1 Picea abies
TGGCCAAGTATCACTTTTGACCCTTGATTTTGAGGTGGTTCTGCTTGACAATCTTTCTTCTATTGTATCTCCAAAGTTTCGGCCCTTCTGGCACATTTCGAGCAACGTCTAGTCGAAGGGGAAGCCTGCAGTCCTCTGGTCGACAATTCTTGTACTCCTTCAGACATAGATTTATCAACCATAAACGTCTTTAGAACTTCTTCAACGGAATTCTCTAGATCAGTGCGCTTGACCAACATTATCACTGTTAACAAATAAGTTGGGGTAGGTGAATGGATAGAAGGGTAAACAATAGATGGCTAGGTATGATATCACAACTCAACACATACAATCACTTCATTTCTTGTCTCAAATAATCACAGGTAGCAAAAAGTGGTCCCGACGCAACGTCTAAGGTGTTAAATAAGTGGGCATTGTAACAGATCCCTCCAACGAAAAAGAATGCCTCAATCAATGTGAATCCTTCTGTTATGGTGCGGTCTCAATGTCTAACAGCTATCTATCCTCCCATAAATGTGTTTCCTATCCATTCTAGAGAATCGTTCTAATGTTTGGGGTGCCTCCAATGGTCACATAGCTTCGCCAGGGCGAAGTCCCATTCTGCATGGTTCTGCTGTTCCGACGAGGTTAAGAGATTGTAAGATTGCCTCCTACGAAGTTAATATCCCTTCTCTTACTATTTCTTGGGTGGCTATACTTCTTTCTTGTATGGATAGGTCCTTCAAACCTTCCTGCATTCTTTCAACTTCGATAACTAATTCTCTAGTCTTCTGTTGCTTCGACCCAACTTCTCGTTCTTCTATCAGTCGATCTATTTTTCTATCTATGAGATCCCTTAGTTCTTGCTTTTTCCTTTCTGTATCTTATTCCTATGATTTCCTTCTAATATGATCTTTCTTGATCCAAGTCTTACCTAGCAAGAGGGGGAAAGGGGCATTTTTCTCAACAAACCTAATAACTTAAAATTCTTCTTCAGTCGATGTTCCATGGATGATAATAGGTACACTAGAAACTCTTCCACAGAGGGTTATCATATTTCCTTTAAATAAACCTATTCTTCCCAATGAAGGTATCACAGTAGGATTTCCCAAGTGATTTTTGTTATGATATTCACTTGTGTCTCCTCATCTAGGACACATTCTATGTCGAAGTCTCCTATTCTTGTACTTATGCGTTGTTTTTCTTTCAAGATCTCTGGTAAACTGACATCTTTGTGATCATTCATTTCTTCTTTTAACTGTACTAACATAGTCTGAGCTTTCTCTGATTCTTTATCTTGATGATTCTTTAACATGCTTTTGTTCTCTTGACTCATGCTCATTGTTTCAACTTTAGCAATCATCCTTGGGCAATCCTCAACCTCATGACCAACAATTTTACAACAATGACAAATAGGACCTATACCAGGGAATTCCTTAGAAAGATGTCCCGGTCTTCTTAAATTATAACATAATGTCAATCCTCTCTTTCTCTTGTAATTTCCCCAAACTCTCCTATACTGTGCACTAGGATCACAGTGTAATCTGCAAAAATTCTTTCTAGGTTCCTGCATCAACTTATTAGTCTAAAAGTTCTTTCTATGCATAGGAATAACATATCTTTCTCTATTTCTATCAAATTTATTCAGGTCAACATTTTCTTCTAACTATACCCTATATTTCAAATTAGGACAAAATCTATCAATAATACCTAGATTCATGCTTCCGAAACAAAAATTTTCACTTATCTTATTCTATCAAAGCACAAAGTTTTACCTCTTTCAAGATCTTACCTATTTTCTTCAGATCGGGTTTCTTTCTTATCACAAAGCTTCACAAGTCAAGTAGAGTACTGCGCACTACAACAACATATCTACGGACAAAGATTCTCTTTTCTTTACTTCAGCTCCCAACAATCACAGTTTTAGGTCTTGACAATAGAACCATTTGTTGCCACAGGGGAAGACCCAAGGTTCAATGCTTCAACAATGTACCGACAAAACCCTAACTACTGGCCCTTTCGAAAACACCTGTGAAGCAGACGAAGTCTCACCTGAGGTAGAGGTAGGGGGGTTACAGGAATTAGGTGTCTATAACCAAGCTGGGACACACATCTGTGATTACAACACTTCACAGGGTACTTAGGAACGATGTATATTAATTCATTAGCTTTGTTCACATCGCAGATCAAACCCTAAGTACATATTGATGCAATAATAATGCCAAAATACACTTCACACTTAGCATCATAAGTCAGATCTAACACATTCAACATATACAAATCATTAAGCATTCATAGATCTATCTATCATTCATAACATTCAATTCACTAAGAATATTCATAGTATAAACATTATAGCACAAAGCAAACCATCAACACAAGATTTACGTCTTTCACCCCAGTGTGGGGCTACGTCCACCACCAACTTCTTCTTCTTTATTAGGATTCAATCTCTTACATCCATCCTCTCGTGTCCACTAAGCCATAGAGCCAAGATTCACACCAGACATGTGATCTGTACACTAAGCACTAGATCCACCTTCCCAAAATTTGGTCAAGGCACAAAGCCAACTTCTCTATTACACACAAAGCCTTACATACACAGTTTGTTGCACAAAGCAACTCAGAACTACTTGCCTTTTTCACTTAGCTACTCCACCTCCTTCTAATCACTAATTCCTCTTCTACATTACATTCTTTAATTATTTATACTTTTACATTCCTTACAAAAAGGCCTAAACATGGGTAAACCCATGGGCCGACATCCCCTAAACCCTAATACCCAAAACCCTAGTGAACCCCTTGCTGGGTCCACAAAACAAGTGATATCCCACGATCTCATCTCTGCATGGGTGCTCCATCTTCGACCAGCCTGTCGAAGTCCAAAAGTAGTCAAACCCGACCAATGTTTCCTCAAAATTTGGTCAAGGGCCAACATTGATCTACAATGTTTTCCTTGATGGATTTTCAGGATACAATTAGGTCTTGGTAGTTGAGAAAGATGGACTCAAAACTACATTCTAAACCGAATAGGGTACTTTTTCCTATAAAATAATGTCATTTGGTCTCATTAATGTAGACTACCTTCTAGAGACGAATGGACAATGCTTTTCACAATTTCATTAACTATGGTGTCATTGTCTATTTGGATAATGTTTCTATGTAGTCGAAAAAGATAACATATCACATTTTTCATCCATCATATCTTTGAGAGATGTTGAAAATATGGTATCTCACTCAATACAAATAAGAGAATATTCATAGTTACTGAAGGAAAATTGCTAAGACATATTATTTCTAAAGAGGTTATAACCAAAGACCCTAAGAAAGTGAAATTCATATCTCAGTTACCCTTCCCACATAACAAAAGGATATGCAATATTTCTTTTGGAAGATTGATTTCATGTGCAAATTCATTCCTGATTTTGTTGAAACCATACAACCCTTGCATAAAATTATAAAAAAAGATGAGGAATTTAAGTGAAATAAAGAGGAAAAATGAATCCTTTGAAAAAAATTAATACTACAATATATGATTCTCCGATGTTAAGTAGTCATGATTTTAATATTGACTTTATTCTTTATACATTTACATATTATCATTCTCCTGCAGTAGTGTTAACATAGAAAGATATTGAAGGTAATGAAAGTCCTATTTCCTTTATGAGTATGAACCTACAAGGAGCATAACTTAACTATATTTCTATAGATAAACACGCTTATGTAGTATATAGGTTTGTCAAACACTTTAGGCCTTACATATTAAAAAATCATACTAAAGTAATACTCCCTCACCCTATTGTTTGATAATTGTTAATTCAACAAGAATTAGGGGAGAGAAGAGGGAATTAGATGACAATCATCCAAGAGTATGATCTTTAGTTCAAACATGAGTTCAAGATTCTGTAACAAAGGAAGAAGAGGGATGGGAGAATGAGATTGTAGTTCTCACCAATGAAATCCTCTACATTCTTGCCAATTCATACTCGTGGTTTTTGGAATTGGCATATTTCTTATACCATAATAAGATTCTAAACCACATGAAATCTAAGAAAAAAAGGATTTATGCTTGAAATTTGCACAATACAAGCTATTGAATGTCATCCTCTTCTGAAAAAACAATGGAGTTTAACATGTTTTTTGGAAAAGGACGATGTAGAAAATGTCTTGAAATATCTCTATGATGGGTCAACTAGAGTTCATTTCAATTGCAATAAAACAACTCACAAGATACTAAGAGTTGGTTACTATTGGCCCACTCTCTTCAAATATGTACATGCTTATGTTAGAAAATGAAAAATCTATCAACTAAGCACATGAAGAAGAAAAAGACATTGATACCATTGCAACCTATTTCAATTAATAGACCTTTTGAGCAATTCAGGATAGATGTACTTACATAAATCAACCCATGTATGTCTAAGTAGCACAAGTACATCTTGACTGCAACAAGTTTCTTTTCACTTAAATTATTGGAGAGAACCAAGCACCGTTTGATGGATAAAAGAAGGATTGAACCCAAAGGATGGAATAATGGAATGCCACTCGTGCAAATAAAAAGGAAAATTCTTCATTGTAATCCTCTTTATTCAATAGAAATATCTTCCCTTCCCCACTAAATACACTTTTTGTTTGATATATTTTTATAATCATACTTATTTTGCAAAGGTATCATTGATAACTAGGGTTTGGGTTTTTCATTCTCTCAAGCATTAGAAATGAAGTCTTTACTATATTGTTGAAAAATGTAAAGTTTTTTAATTTGTGGTTTATGTGCATGACCATCATGGATAATCATTGGTGGCTAAGAAGTCCTTCTCCTCCTCTTGTTCCTTCAACTCAATGTGCAACTTATTGAATACCTTGTATTGATATACAATTTTTTTGTCTTCTCTCCTCTCTAAAACCCTTATTTTACTTGAAATCAAGTGTTTGGGTGATTGTTTCCCTATTTAGGGTAGAATAGGGAATTATTTCATCATTTCAAAATGATCATCCTTATTTGATTAGATTGGATTTTGGGGGGTTCTTTGTTATTTGTTTTGGTTTATTATATCCTTTGTTTCCCTAAGATCCCTCACAACCTAACACTATAATCATATTCCCTAACTTCCTTTTTTTTGTTTTTTTAATTTATGGGGTTTCTTCTTTGTGCATACTATCTTGTGCCTTGAGAAGGGCTATATTGAAGAAAACGTTTTCCCATCACTTCTTGGACCCAATTGTTTGTAAAATTACTATGGGTAACTTGCTTTTAGGGAGAGAAAATTGGAAGTTATTTGTTTTTTATGTGACTTTCTATCCTCTACTAAATTGCATGTAACTTTCCTATTTTTCTTATTTTCCATAGTTTGTAGAGGAAAAAGAGACAATACGAGAGAGATATTTTCAAGTTTTCAATTACACCTCTTCTTAATTTTTAATTGTTGTAGCACTTCCCTTGCTTATTGAGATTGTTTGTTATCAACTAACCCAATTGTTTGTAAAACTCCTATGTCTAACTTGCTTTTAGGGAGAGAAAATTGGAAGTTATTTGTTTTTTTTTTAATGTGGTTTTCTACCCTCTACTAAATTGCATGTAACTTTCCTATTTTCTTATTTTCCAAAGTTTGTAGGGGAAAAAGCGATAAGAGGAGAGAAATATTTTCAGGGATAATTTAAAGGATGAAAATTTATTTTGAAATGTAGAAACCTTGGTGAATATTATTGGTCCTTTATATGTAAACTATAAATGTTTGGCGATATTTTTGTTAAAATGTTCAAATTTCTAAGGATTTTATATAGTTTTTATAAAATTTTGGCGATTTTGAAGGTAAAATAATTTTGTCCTATAGAATTTGGACGAATAATTTTTAGAATGGTGAATCCTTTTTTGGGAAAAAGAATGAAAAATTAGCCCATGGGAGAAATTTAGCCCCTCAAATTTTCACTGGATATTTTCAAGTTTTCAACTACATTTCTTCCTAATTTTTAATTGTTGTAGCACTTCCCTCCCTTCTTGAGATTATTTGTTATCAAATAAAGTTTCCTATTGTTTCTTATTGTTTTCTTTCATTTTCAGAAAAAAGAGAATCAAAACAAAAATAAGTCATGTTTTAGTGATTGTTTTTCAAATATTTAACTTTTGTGCAAATCCACCAAGACACAATAATTCTCTTGTCAATATTCAAATATAAGATAATTTTCATAACATGGTAAAATAAATCCATATTTCTTTGTTTTTGTTACACAAACATGTACAAGGGCCTTAGGTTTAGTTTAGTATGGCCAGATAAACTCCACAAGGCTATCCGAATTTTAGACTAGAGTTGACTAATTGGAAAAAGTCCTTTGTAACATTGTATGCAATTTAGAAGACACACATATATTTCTCAACAAGGGGGTGTACAATTGGAGAAGAAACCTTGTGGGGTGAGGATTTATACATTGCATTCTAAATTCATTAGATGGACTTAAAATAATCTCACCCAATGTCAACAACTTACTGGACACCCAACTTTTCAGGGTCCTATATGGATAGTCAATGTCAATATTATCACCAAGGTACAAGTAACTGCAAAATTATTAGCCATATACTGTGAACATGTAGCCTAGTGACAATTTCCTAAGTGTAATTACATACAATACTTTTTTTGTGGGCTTCCAATGATATATTCTTAGGAAAACAATAGTAACCACTGATCAAACTCCATTATATTTCATCAGCTTTCATGGAATACTTGGTGTTGTTGTAACTTTTTTCTTACCTTCACTTGTGTAAGATTCCTTGTTTGGAGTTCATCATTGATTTGTGGGTGTACATTTAGAGTCCCCCTTTACTCATTGGATTACTTCATCTTTGACAACATGTACTAGGAGTCTAAGAGTGTATTTCTTTACTTTTTTTTTTCATCTATATTCAATGTTCCTATTTTTATTTTTAAAACAAAAATTGTGTTTATCTAATGGATATTTTGAATTGCTTAAAATTGAAGCATTAATTAGACATAGTGAATCCTTGTAAATTATATGTTCCCCACAAATTGTATGTTAGTAATATCAATTTTAAAAATATACCATATGCCTCTAAAAACATATCCAACATGTCAATAGGAGGAAACCAAAATAATCCCATAGGTATGGAAAACTAGAATAATGCTACAAGTGTGAAAAACCAACTAAACCTCATGGTGGAGGTACCCAAAATACCCTCATGTTAGGGAAACCAAAATAATTATCCCTTATTGGGGAAATCACACCATAAGGTTACCATTTATGGTTACATCGAACCTTCCATACTTAATTGAATTAACTTGGGAACCTCCATTTATCAATATTCCTTCAAATATTCCTAAGATGATAATATTTAAAATATAATTTTCTAGCATACTTGAACTACTGTGGAAACATTGTGGAACACTACTAATCTAGATATTTCAAATATTCCTAAGATGATAATATTTAAAATATAATTTTCTAGCATACTTGAACTACTGTGGAAACATTGTGGAACACTACTAATCTAGATATTTTTCAAATATTCCTAAGATGATAATATTTAAAATATAATTTTCTAGCATACTTGAACTACTGTGGAAACATTGTGGAACACTACTAATCTAGATATTTGGTCAAATTCAACATTCATCACATGGCTAATAAGTTTTAAGATGCATTTTCATCTACTCATTGGATATGAAACTAATGTATACCTATTGACTAATTTAAAAAAATTCACCTTTACAAACATAATGGATCACAACCAAGGATGGTACCATCGATGTAGTTTAATAAGATCGATATATATCCTTGCCTCATGTTAGACTTTTTTTAGGTACCTTCTTCCTCATATTTCTAATTATATAGTTGTACAACACCCTACCATTAAAGAAGATTCCATTTTGAGAGATCAAGAGATATATTTAGTTTATATTAAATGTGAACTCTTATCCACCATCATCCTGTAAGCACATTCTAAAGTGGAGCTACTCCTCAACATGTTCGAGGCCAATATCAAATTGAAAATGGTATCACATGTTCGATTAATTATTCTTCTAAAGACTAGTCTACCAATCAATTTTGTCAAATAAATCTTCCTAGTGGTCCTTGTCACTTTGGAAGACCACTAGGCATCCACATATTATGATCCATTCATACCTATGTACAACATGGTCTATAATCATCACATCCGTATCAAGGGAAATATTTTAATGTATACCCTATGCACCCTATATTATTGATACGTTTAACCTTTCCCACCTATAGTTATTCAAAATTGGGTCCAACAACCAAATCAAAATCAACTTAATAATTAAAAAATAAAAAATAAGGGAAGAAGAAGAAAAATAAGAATAAGAACCAAAATAATAACCAAGAAATAAAATGGCAAGGAACAATGGATACAATAATACTAAGAATGATGAGAAACTAATTAGTCCAATCAAAAGGTAACCAATAACAATGACCTAGAAAACATTATAATGTTTGTGTTAAGACTAATTATTCTTGCATCATTTATGAGTAGACTAGTCATTATACACATGATTGTACTCAACTTCCAATCTTAGTAAAACTAGGCTCCATAAGATCCTCCTACTTTGTTGCATAATCCGTTACCTTAGCTTAATTTTGTTACTAAGGAGAATAATATCATTTCTTCTTGAAACTTTTTACATGGAGGCAACCCCTCTCAAAAATTAGTATTCATGAAATCTACTTAAGTGAATATATCCACGTATAATCAACTTATGAAAAACATTAGGAATATCCCACTAATAAGGACAATACCTAGACAACTTTTTGAGGTCTTACATAGATATATAAACCATTGATTAACCCTTCCCCAAATGTGCCTAAAATCCATTTGAAAATTTTATAATATCATTCAATATTTGGCCAAATATCCTTCAGTTGTTTCATAATTAGAGGTCCACTAAAACTTTCATTTCTAAAAAAAGTTCCATTAAACCTGTCATTCCTTAAAAAATGATTTATTGAATGATATAGGACTTATTGATATTATCGATTCTAGTTTAATCACATTTTATCTAAATAATGATATTACTAATCAAATCAATATGATTAGACTAGAATCGATAATATCAAACCAGATATGAAGATACCAATACAACCAATATGTATTACTAATCAATGTACCATACCACTATCACTAAGATGTACCATGCATCAACAAGACATGCCTCTCAAGCATGTACCATACCATCACCAAGCATAATATATAATCACATAGGAATACATGTCACTTGTAGCTGACCTTCTATACTATAACACTCACCTATAACTCTTCCACAACCTTCAGCAGCCTGGTACCAACATTTCCCCAAAATTTTCCTTAGCCTCGCGGGACTAAGACTCCTTGTCACATGGGGCATCGCGTGATGTCACTTAGGAAACCTGCATGGGTGCCTCTCATGACACCCTCAAGATGACCCACGAGGGCCTTCCGAATCAGGGTTATTGAAAAAACCTATCACTCTATAGATTCAAAACTTTCGCTCTTTCCTTACACTTTCTCTGTCGCCTCAAAATTGTTGTTAAATTCACCAATAAACTAAAATACTAGACCATAAAAGTATCACAAGATATGTATTCCATGTAAGTGTGCGTGTCCTTATGAGAGATTCCTTGAAGTGTTTATATAATTTTTCATAGTAACCTCTTTCCTTAATCTTAGGGCTTCTAGTACTTTCTTGTCAGAACCACTTTTCTCATTCATTAATTGACTTGTAACAATCTAGGGGCTTCTTGACCATTCTTTGGGGCTTCCAAATTCACAAGTCCATATCTCCCTAACAGTGAGGAGCCACATGGAGTACCACCTATCACCGGAAATGACATGAAAAGGACTATCCATATATGAGTGTCTTTCCTGCATTTACATTGTCCTTCATGTCCATGTTCCTCAACCAACTTTGGGTCCCATAACCATGGCTCTGGGGAATCATGTAGAATTCATAAAATGCACCCAACACATCTTTTTATATCAACCACTCCATCAATGATAAATAACTCACCATCAATATCAACCACATCTCTAGGGCTTCCAGAATTCTCCAAGGGTGGACATCAATCTCTAAGGGTTGACATCAATGAAAACCAATTGTCCAAACCAACTGTACAACAATATCTCCCTTTGGCATTGATGGAAACAATGATGCTCCAACACTCATGCCCCCCTTATGACCATTGCTCCTCATCAATGTTTCTAACTCTCCCCCTTTGACATCAATGGAAAAGGTTCTCTCTCCTCGGGGTTGCTCCCCCTATCTTCATGCATCTCTTCTTTCTCTCTATTTTCATGCCTTTGTTCTTTCTCTTCTCTTTTGACATCATGGGAAAAGTGATAGCTCCGCCTGTCGGTATGTCTCCCCCTGACTGTATGCTATTGATCTTCCTTTCTAGATCACTTTCTTTGATGATTTCTCTTCCCTTGACTTCCTTGCAAGATGTCGTGTAGGCTACCTATAAATGTTTCCTTTCCTCTCTTCTATACTTGCTTATTGTCCATTGGTGCTTCCTCTTGTAAATATTTTAAATATATAAAAGCATTCATTACTTGATTTGTTCATTCACTTGTCATGTTTAGTTGACCATACTATTCAATGATTTTATTCTAATGATTTAACTTAAATTGAAGGTTTCTCTTTCCATGTTCTACTATTCCTTTCATTGCTTTCCTTTTCGTGACCAACCGATTCCATTGATTCCAATTGTAAATAAATTTCTATGTATATTCTATGAATTTTTTTTTCTTTACCTTCTAAGTATCCATCTCTATCCATATGTCGCATATTGTCCATGACTTTTCTACTCAATTTCCCACAATGTTGACCCATCTATCACTGTACTATCATGAAGGCTTCATGTCTGCAACTGATAATCACATATTCTTGTTTCTTGAAACCGAGTCAAATGTGTCCACTGGTCTTCTCTATCTTCAAATCAAAATCTGCATGTTTGGAAGAACCTGTACTGAAGATATCCCTACCTGAATACATACATGGAATATAAACATAAACTTCTACCTATGTAACTGCCAACTGATATCTGCATGGAAACACTACTTCTCAATTGATCAATCTATCACACTGTACTTTTGTTATCTGACTGCTCTGAATCTATCTTTGCATATACTTCAAACTTCTCTAAGTATGGTTCTTTAATATATAGTACCTACTGCACTGACTCCCCCTATTCAATATTCATATTTACTAGGAGTCTCCAAACCAGATGGCTCAGAAAAATGCCTGCTCTTATGCAGAATAATATTTCTCTTCATCTGTAGATTCATTATTTTTCTGAACTCTCACTTCTTTCTTTCTTCCCGTGGATTGATATTGCACTACAATTCCTGAAAGTACAATATCTTGGGCATGTTCTTTATTAACCTTCTATTTTTTTGTTTCTTGCACTACTGCCAATTCTGCGATCTCTAGGACCTGTTCTTTATTCATGTGTCCTTCTTGTTTTCCATTTCTTCTCCAAACTTTCATGTATATGACATATTCATTTTTTCTTATAGATTTTTCTTGATCTCATACTATTTCCAATCCCAAGAGTATGACTTTTGGGTGTCCTTCATTCATCTTCTCTTCATTTTCGTGTTCTTTTTTTATTTTCCATACTTTCTTATATCTAATATCAATGTTCTCTTTCATAGAAGTATCCATCATGTTTCTATAATCATGAGCTATGTGTCCATAGTTATGGAATTTGTAACATTCAATGCTATGTCATGCCACATAAGCATTTCTTTCTTGAACATTTCTTCCATAAGCCATGCAATCTGCAACTTTATGTCCAAATTTAGTACAATGACTATAAAATAAATTTATGTACCTCAGATTGAATGATATTCTTTGTGAGGTAGCCCTTCTGAATTCTCTCCTTCGCTTATCATGACCATGATTGAAGCTTCTTTGTGGATTGAATGTGGAGGGTCTTATTGAAGATGTGTCTCTATCATTTTTCTTTGATCCTGGCTGACCACAATTCCTTCCTTTGAATACTTCTACATAACTCTTACTCTTTTCTCCATTCTTATTTTTTCACAACTTGGAGTGCTTCTGTTCAACATTCTTTATTGATGATGTGGATGCTTTTGTTTCTTCAATATTATTGCTGAGTTGGATGATTTTAACTCTTAATGTGACAAATTTTTCTTGAAGATTCTCAAGCTCTTGTTCTTTCTTCTACATCTGAATCTTCATGAATTCTTTTGTTCTCTTTGCTTCTTCAAGTTGGATTTTCAAGGAGATGATTTCATTTTCAAGTCTTCTCTCTTCTTGACGAAATTATTCTTCAAATTGATTTAGGTCCTCAGTTCTTTCCTTAAGATGATCTATCACAATATTCTATCTCTTCTCTGCTTCCTTTCTTTTGTCTTCCAAACACTGCTTCTCTTCCATTGCTACCTTTCTTAGTGCTACTATTTTGGATTCCAAACACTACTTTTATTCCATCTGACTTTTGTAGGTTTCATCAATTCTTATGACTTCTTTTAGCTGAGATTTTAGATTCATGATGACTTGCTGGGATTCTTTGGAACTTTCTTGAGAATGATTCTTAACTAATTGTTCCTTAATATACTTTCTTTTCTTCCTTTCTTTTTTTAATTGGCTTAAGGAAATGATTAATTCTGCTTCAAGGTCTACCATTCTGTCTTCACAATATTCTTCACAATTTTCTTCTTCTGAGTCATTCTGACATGATGAACATATTTTTTTGTGTTATGTACCTGCACCTTCTTTAGTATTCACTGGCTTTGTGATGGGTGATTCCTGAATGTATAGATTATGTAGCTTATCCCAAAGTTCTTTGGCTGATGAACATTTTCCCACGTTCTCTCTTACTAGATCAGGTAATCCTTGCCAGGTAAAAACCATTGTTATTTTGTTTTTTATTTATAATTCATTCTTGGTTGCGGTCTTCAGTTTCTTTGTAGCGATGTATCCTGTAACAAATGATTTCCAAACATATCTCTGTTCCTGTAAAAATACTTTTTTTCTTGTGCTCCATATCTCATAGTCTAGACCATTCTAACCATTGAATATTGGTGCTCCATTCTCAGTGTAATCCATGATCTTCGTTCCAGTGGTTAAACTGTTTTCTTGAAGGACCTTCTCTGATAACAATTGTTGGAATAATGAGAGGGGGCGGGGGGGGGGTTTGAATCAATATGATCACTTTTACGGGGGGGGGGGGGGGTTTGAATCAATATGATCACTTTTACCACTTTTAACCACAATATATAAACTTCAGCTTAATCAAAAGTATATCCAGGGATGATTTTAAGGATGGAAATTTATTTTAGAATGTAGAAACCTTGGCGAATCTTACTAATCCTTCATATGTCAACTATAAATGTTTGGCGATATTTTTGTAAAAAGGTTCAAATTTCTAAGTGTTTTATATATTTTTTATAAATTTTTGGTGATTTTTAAGGTAAAATAATTTTATCCTATAGAATTTGGGCAAATCATTTTTAAAGTAGCGAATCTCATTTTTTGAAAAACCATGGAAAATTAGCCCATGAGCAAAATTTATCCCCTAAAATCATCCATGAGTATATCATCAGTGTATCATGAACATATAAACATAAGAAGCATCACATAAACATCACATCAAGTACATCGTACACCATAATTTACGTGGAAACCCAAATGTAATAAATCCACATAATGATTTCTTATATACCAAAGAATACATTCATTGGAAGCACCAACTTCCCAATTCTCCAGTTGCAAATGGAAGGAGGATATGACTCATTACTTAAAGGCTCCAACCTAAAGGAAAGTACAACTTCCTGAATTATCTGTCTCCAACTAGAAGGAGGATACAACCCCCTGATTCTCAGGCTCTAACCAGGAGGAAGCTACAACTCCCTAAATTCTATGGTTACAACTAGAAGGAGGCTACAACCCTCTGATTCTTAGGCTCCAACCTGAAGGAAGCTCCAACTCCCTGATTCTCCAGCTCCAACCAAAAGGAGGATACAAACCCCTTTCCTTTCCCCATCCTACCTCTCTAAAATATAAGTGTAGACCAAACTGTCACCACCACAATCACTGCCACTATCACTGTCACTGTCACATCAACCTGTAACCTGTCACTCTCACTTTCAATCTATCACTATATCCAATATAACACTGTCACTGATACTCAATCGGATCCTCTCACATGGATCATATACCAATGGCTCCTCTCAACTAGATGTCCAACATCACCAACACATGCCTCTACCAAGCATGTACCAATATCGCCAAAATACCATCACAAGATATGTGTCTCAACCATGTACCAAACCATCAACCTATACCATACCAAACATCAAATGTGTACCACAACTTGTACCAAAAACATTGCATCAACCATGCACCAATACCTGTACCAAACTGTGCATCAACCATGCACCAACACCTGTATCAAACCATGCATCAACCATGCACCATAACCTGTGTCATATGCCTCAACCATCAACTATGTAAATCAACACCATACCAAGTACCAATCATATACCATAACATGTATCAACCATGTACATCAACAATGTACATAAATACCATAGACCATACCATGTACCAACAATGTATCTCAACCATATACCAGATCACTCGATCATTCCATCCACCAAGTTCCATAGGATATTTCAAGAAATTACCATCAATGGTGTACCTCAACAAAGTACCAAACTATGCATCAACCATGCACCAACACTTGTATCAAACCATGCATCAACCATGAACCATAATCTATTTCATATACATCAACCATCAACTATGTACATCAACACCATACCAAGTACCAATCATATACCATAACATGTATCAACCATGTACATCAACAATTTACATCAATACCTATACCATACCATGTACAAATAATGTATCTCAACCATATACCATATCACTCAATCATGCCATACACCAAGTGCCATAGGATATTTCAAGAAATTACCATCAATGGTGTACCTCAACCAAGTACCAACATCAGCAAGAGATGTATCTCATACATATGTTTTCATATACCAAGTGTAATCCTCAAGAATGTATCAATATCAATGAAAATAATATACCATGTTCCAATGCTTCAAGAGTATACCAATAATAAGCCTCAAGCATGTACCATATCATCATCTCCATGTAACCAAACTATATACCAAGATACCAATACAACCAAGATGTATTACTACTCAATGTACCACACCACTATCACCAAGATGTACCATGCATCAACAATAAATTCCTCTCAAGCATGTACCATACCATCATCAAGCATATGATATAATCACATAAGCATACATGTGACCTGTAACTGACCTATTATACTGTAACACTGACATGTAACTCCTCCATAGCCTTCAACATCTTGGTACCAACATTTCCCCCAAATTTTCCTTATCCTCACAGGACTAAGACTCCTTGTCATGTGGGGTCTCATGTGATGTCACTTAGGCAACCCATGTGACACTCTCAAGCTGACCCGTGAGGTCCTGCCAAATTAGGGTTACAAAAAAAACCTATCACTTTGCAGCTCTGAAACTTTCACTCTTTCCTTGCACTTTCTTCGTTGCCTCAGAATTTCCATCAGATTCACCAATAGACCAAAATAATAGACTATAACATTCTCACAATATAGATATTAAATGTAAGTGTGCGTGTCCTTATGAGAGACTCCTTGAGGATGAATGGTGGGACATGGAAGTCAAATTAGTTGTAACTAAGTGACTTGAAGTTGTAATAGAGTTATAAGTGTAGTTATGTGAGTTGTGAAGTAGTTTAACTCAGTTAAGTGAGTTAAGCTCAGTTGTACTAGTTGTAACTGAACTTACACTAGTGACAGTTCAGTGAATTAATTATTAATTAATTCAAAATTAGTGATATGACATGCAACTGAAGATTTACCACTGTTAACTACATGCATGTCATATCTAGTGGAGACCCAGTTGAGATAACAGGTGAAAGGGACAATTTGGCTATCGGTTGTGATTTAAGTGAAGTGCAGTCATGCAATCACACACATAGTGGATATGCCCATGAGAAATGCGTATCCTAGGCAAGAGGCATTTGAATTCATTTGCAAGTATTTGTGTAGAGGAGGCAGGTTGTCTGGAGGTAGATAATTGGCACATGTATTTGCTTATTTTTGTATGACAGTGTGAGACGATTATATTGTACTAAGATCTCTTGGATTAGAGTTTTGTATGAGATTGTTTCATGATCCATGATATACATAATATATGATAGTGGGTTTTTTAGCTTTATGATTTTCCAGTAAAACATATGTGTTATGTGCAATTGATCTCTCTTCTTGATATTGCAATTGGCGACCGTGTTTTAAATTCCACAAGAATTATAGTAGAAGAAATTTTTTATTTAACAGTGGCATATAATTGTTAGATCATGAGAATCCATGCAATACATAATTTGTATTAAAATTTCTACACTTCCTTCCCCATCAACTTCAATGGAAGGGACATGGAATTATGGCATGGCCATTCCCTTTTCCGTTGCTAAAGTTGCATACAATATTGTCCAACAAGCTTCGACCCACACCGATCTGACTCCCACACAAGAGTTAGATCCATTTCTTGACCCTATTTGGGCTCAGGGTTCTCTTGCCACTATAGATTCTCTAGACCTAGTCTTGCCCTCAGATGAGGTGATTCTTGAGGCATTGAATGGTCCAGACAGACCATGGGATGATCTTCATCATAGAGCATACTTCCTCCCATATTTAAGAAGAATAGAGGCAGATGAATTTGTTTTGGCTATGACTTGAGATAGGTCTTGTCCTATTAATCCGCTGGCTATGCACACAGTTTACACCGAGGGTAATATGGAGAGTATCACTGAAACGATCACCATAAATATCTCCATAACCCCTGGCGTCATGGAGAATGTTTTAGTCGGAGCGTACTTCTCCCTCGAAGAGATTCAAATTTATACAGAGTTATTTAAATAATTCCGTGACAATTTTTTCTAGTCTTACGAGAAAATGCTAGGAATAGACCCAAGAATCGTCAAACATGAAATAATGACTTATCCTGACACCAAGACAGTACAATAGAAGCTTCATCTGGTGACTCCTTAGAAAGCAACAACAATTAAGGATAAAGCAGAGAAATGGCTTAAAGACGGTTTTATCTACCCCATACAGTTGACGGAATGGGTGTCAAACCCCGTTCCCGTTAACAAGAAACAAGGTACAATTCACGTGTGCATGGAATTCCATGACTTGAGAAAAGCATGTATGAAAGAAAATTTTCCCACCCCATTCATCAATCATATTTTCGATGAATGCATAGGCTGTGAGGTATTTTCATTCATGGATGGTTTTTCATGATATAACCAGATTCAGATCAAACCCGAAGACCAACATAAAACAACTTTTATTTGTCCTTGAGGCACATTTGCATATCATAAGATTCTTTTTGGATTGAAGAATCATGAAGCCACTTTTCAGCGGGCCATGTCATTTTCTTTCCATGACCTTAGACATATAGTCGAGGATTATCTTGATGATATAACATCATGCTTGTTACACATTATTTTGATCACCCCATTAATCCATTGACAACATGTGTTCATGTTCCCAAAAAGAACCTTTCTTCACGAGGAAAGTGAATGAATTTATCTTATCAAAAAACCTATTAAGGAATCTCATCACAGGATGCATCATACACATGGTGCAACGATGCCTGATCGTTTCCCCCTTCACTAAAGTTGGGATGTGACGTCTCTGCAGGCTGCTCTACAACTAGGGTGCAACGATGTCAAAAGATTAAGAAAAGGTCGAGTTTCATGAAATTGATAGAAAGAGATCTTATAGAAGGTGAGGTGGAATCCATATGGTTGGGATCTTACTCGCTTATCTGATTTGGTGGTGTTAGCGATAAAAAATACACTGGTATTTTTAGAGTGTTTTCTCCATACGCTCATTTCTAAATTTTTTGGCAAATCTCTACATCTCCAATTTCCCAATCAACCTTGACAAAGCTCCTATTGATATTGTTTACTCGAGAGTCTTGTTACTCTGTCTTCAACTTGCATTACAAAAAGAACAATAATTGTTACATTACCTAAACCCTAGTTTTATGTCTCTTTAGAATTTTAAAATAAAAAATATGATTTTATTTTACCAAAAACAAAAGGGTGTGTGCTTAATTAAGCCTAGTCTATCTTATTGACTAAGTCATTCAATATATGCCAAACTCCATGTCTATAAACCAAGTCATACTATGAATCAAGCCACGAGTTATGCCAGATTTTAAGTCATTAAATCCAAGCGTCGAGCTCTATAGTCCATTCACCTCATCGACATGTCATTATAAGTCTCATCTTGTATAAATTTCACATATCTATAATCCCAATACATGTGGGATATTTTGTATTGAGTAGAAATGAAAAGAATAAAACACAGAGACACATGTCAAGTCAACCAGCCAGATGCAAGCACTGAGTTCATTTATTAAGATTGCAACGTATCCAGATATCGTCTCATATCAGTGCACCAGGAAGACAAACAAGTTGTTGTTGCCAAATTAGAGATGTTGTAGAGTTTGTAAGTGTTCGAGAAGGTTTCAACTCAAGTTTTTGTGTGCATTCACAATGATGGAGGAAATTGAGTTTGATGCTATTACTCATCGGGACGAAATCTACACTATATTCATGTATATTTTTCGGAAGGTACACCTCCTCCAAGTAACCTGCCATTGCTTCTTTCACATCCATCAAGGATAACGCAACCTTCTCTTCCTCCTAGTCCTCCACCTGCTTATCATTGGTTAGATCAGCATCACAAACGACAAGCTCAATTACTACTCAACTGCCAGTGAATTCATATTCATTTTACTAAACTCTTTTGTGGAAAAGGACTTATTCTCCACACCAGCAGAATCAACCTCATTTCTATTTGTTTTACCTACTACATCCTTGATGTCAAATCAACAACATAACTCCAATATAGCATAGCAGGCTTCTTCCCATTCCATCCTGTGTAGTTCCTCCTCAAGAGACATCTGGTGAAACACAGGTTGTCAAGGATATAATTGAATTTGAATTCAAGGAAGAAAATATTCGTGAACACCATGCATCTGTAATCAATAGGCTATATGATGATTTTCCTAGGCAATGCAGGATATGTGGATTGCGCTTTAAGTTTGAGGAAGACCATAACAAGAACATGGATTGGCATGCATCCAAAATTTGTGAACGAAAATTGTGGAAGTCGTACAGCATGAGGAGTGTTCTGTTTTGAACATTGGATCAAGATGTTCTCCTGATATGTTTTTTGCAGAATAATTATCTATTTTTGTAGCAAAGTTTGGGAGGATGTGTGCAGATGCCATTGTTGAAGGCTCTGCAAATGGCATGAGGATGATCAACAAGGTAGATTTGAGAATTTTATTGCTAAAAACAAATTGAAAACAACAAATTGCACAAGATGTCTAGGTATTTGAAAATTAAACACATGCTTAAAAATGCAAAACCCATAACTCATCCAGGCTTGGAGGATCTAGCAGAGGCTGCATAAGCCCTAAATGAACAACCTTAAAGATCAGGAAGCTTTGAAAACACAATTTGATATTTTGAAGGAGTCTTACAAAGACTGCCTTTTCGATGGCTAGTCGAGCTTGCACAGACATCTTTAGTAGTAAAAAATAGAGCTTTCAGTAGCTTAATCACTGTAAATTTTTCTCCCAAGTCAATGAAAGAACATGGATTGGCAGAATGAGAGTCTTTCTGCACAGATCTTAGTTTTATCATTTCAAATGATACAAGACATCTGTTTTAATGAAGATAATAATTAAACACATCTATTTTAGTGTTCTGTTCCAGTTTTAAAGGTGCCAACAAGGGGAAACAAGATCAAGTTTATTGTCTATTTTTGGCTAAAAACTGCTTGTCTGTCAAGGTGATATTTTCGACTTCATCTACCAGCTTATGATATTTGTTGCAACTGTCAAAGACCATGAATATTATCAGGATAAGGGTTCGAACCTTAAAATAGGACCTTTTCCTAAGTTTATGAAACTGTTTTGACCTTCTATTTTTAGTATATTTGATCCAGTTTCTTAGGATCTGGAAATATTATGTAAAGGCTATAAATCCTAAAACTTCAGAGGAAGTGTTCAAGTCTGGAGACTATGCCATGCTTTTTTTGTACTAGACCTTTTGCATATAATATAGATCACACGTTTCTTTCACTGTTATTGTCAGATTGCCATCTTCTATCTTTTCCTATACTCTGGATGATTATTGTTATCTATGTTTGTCTAGTTGCAAATGACTGTCATCTCATTGGTCAACTCATAAAAATTGATTTAATAGTAATCCGTGCTATATTTATTCAACCCATCACATATGTGTTCTGGTTGATAAATATAGTCTTTCTTCACTCACCATTTCAATTACTTATCTAATTATTGACTTTTGAAAGCATTGTCTCATCTGGTTATATATATTTAAGTGTCTTGAGTGTGAATCAACTGTTTAGTTATCCCATTTGATCCAACATACACAAAAAACCAAAACATACTTTAAGTTACCATGCTTCTTCGAACTACAACCTAGAAGGACTCCTAGAGAGATAACAAATTGGTGCCATTGCCGGGGAGCGAAGACAGAAGTTGTAGAAATCTTCCCTAGGAGATGACAAGATCTAGCTGTGATGATAGAAAAAGTCTGGACCTATTTTCGGTTGTAATCATCTATCTGGTGACTCCATGAAGGACAGATTCAGTGGCAACTCCATGGTTCAAAAAATTGTTTGTGACTCCACTGGTATGAAATGAACAAGAGGTATGCATTTTGCAATTTCTCAAGTATTTCTGGTTACCCTCATCCAGTACCTAGTAAAGATGAATGAGAAAATAGTCTTCCTAGATTTTGAGGAGAAGAGTGGGAAGTTCCAGTTGAACACTTGGTGGATTTTCATGACCTCATTCATTGGTTTTAGATAATACATGAGGATGTTCATATTAATATTATCAGGTATTCATTAGAGGGAATTGCTCTTGACTAGTGCCGATCTCTTCAAAATGCAAGTATCAGTTCTTTGGCAAATTTTCATTTGTTTCTCAAAAGAAAATTTTCAGGTAACCTTCTATATCCCGAATGTTGTCATGAATTTAGTTTGTTGAATAAAGATTTAAACATTCATAAAGATTTTGCTGCAGTATAAGATACCTCTTTTTATGGCCAAGAGATTGGTGACCTGTAGAATGACAAGCTTAGTACCTATTCTTTTGACATTGTATTAAATGCATTTACTATCTTAGGTTTTCATGAAGATTAGATTATCCCCTTTGAAAACATGAAAAATGATGAGAAAATTGACAGATCAGCGTGTGAAAGATTTGCAGCAAATACCGAGGACAATCCTCAACTTCTAGATTTGCAGACAAAGGCAAATTGCAACAGATATAAGGAGGAAGGTGATGAGTATAAAAGTTTAGATGAGCAGTTGATCATGCATGTTTCTCCAGCAGAGGTTCAACAACCTACATTCAACATTGATATTAGTGAAGGCAACCAACAACAACATTTCAGTCAGTTGGAAAAACAACAAGAGAAGGTATTCATTTATGATTTTGATGACTTTTTGCTGATTTTTTGGAATCCATGAGTAGCATAAATGTCAAAATATTCTTGTCAGATGAAAGCAGGTTGTATCATCCGTTCAAACGACATTTCTATTGGATATACATTCCTTTATTTTTTGGGTCAAGATCAAGCATGATGTAAGTAATCATTTTATTACATGGCTTCATTGGAAGCATGATTTCACTTGATAAGAGGCAGTACATTTGGTTAGCGTAGGTGTCAGCAGAAGAATAAGCTCTTCATATGAGCAGGTAGTTTTTTTTCAGTTTGCAATGAATAAAGCAGGGATAGGCAAGCTGCAAGTTTTCATGAGATCAATTATAAAGGCCAGATCACTCCATGCCCAATGGTAAAGGCAACTGAAATTACTAGGTTCTTGGAAATCTTGCAGGGAGGTCTCCATCCCAGTTGGAGCTAGATGTTAGCGATAAAAAATACACTAGTATTTTTAGAGTGTTTTCTCCATACACTCATTTCTAAATTTTTTGGCAAATGTCTACATCTCCAATTTCCCAATCAACCTTGACAAAGCTCCTATTGATCTTGTTTACTCGAGATTCTTGTTACTCCATCTTCAACCTGCATTACAAAAAACACACAAATTGTTACATTGCCTAAACCCTAGTTTTATGTCTCTTTAGAATTTTAAAATAAAAAATATGATTTTATTTTACCAAAAACAAAAGGGTGTGTGCTTAAGTAAGCCTAGTCTATCTTATTGTCTAGGTCATTCAATATATGACAAACTCCATGTATATAAACCAAGTCATACTGTGAATCAAACCACGAGTTATGCCAGATTTCAAGTCATTAAATCCAAGCGCCGAGCTCTATAGTCCATTCACCTCATCGACATGTCATTATAAGTCTCATCTTGTATAAAGTTCACATACCTATAATTCCAATACATGTGGGGTATGATGTATTGAGTAGAAATCAAAAGAATAAAACACAGAGACACATGTCAAGTCAACCAGCCATATGCAAGTGCCAAATTCATTTATTAAGATTGAAGGGTATCCAGATATCGTGTCATATCAGCGCACCAAGCAGACAGACAAGTTGTTGTTTCCAAATTAAAGATGTTGCATAGTTTGCAAGTGTTCGAGAAGGTTTCGACTCAAGTTTATGTGTGCATTCACAACGGTGGAGGAAATTGAGTTTGATGCTATTACTCATTGGGACAAAATCTACACTTATTCATGTATGTTGTTTGAAAGGTACACCTCCTCCAAGTAACCCGCCATTGATTCATTCACATCCATCAAGTATAATGCAACATCTTCTTCCTCCTGGTCCTCCACCTGCCTATCATTAGTTAGATCGACATAACAAATGACAAGCTCAGTTACTAATCAACTGCCAGTGAATTCATATTCATTCTGCTAAACTCTTTTGTGGAAAAGGACTTATTTTCCACACCAGCAGAATCAACCTCATTTCCAGTTGTTTTACCTACTACATCTTTGATGTCAAATCAACAACATAACTCAATATAGCATTGCAGGCTTCTTCCAGTATATATTTTGCTGATATTGCTACTGCCTCAACCATAATATTTGTACCTCCCATTCTAGCCTGTGTAGTGCCTCCTCAAGAGACATCTGGTGAAACACAGGTTGTCAAGGATATAATTGAATTTGAATTCAAGCAGAAAAATATTCGTGAACACCATGCATCTGTAATCAATAGGATATATGATGATTTTCCTAGGCAATGCAGGATATGTGGATTGCGCTTTAAGTTTGAGGAAGACCATAATAAGCACATGGATTGGCATGCATCCAAAATTCATGAATAAAAATTGTGGAAGTCGTACAGCATGAGGAGTGCACTGTTTTGAACATTGGATCAGGATGTTCTCTTGATATATTTTTTGTAGAATAATTATCTATTTTTGCAGCAAAGTTTGGGAGGATGTGTGTAGATGCCATTTTTGAAGGCTCTGCAAATGGCACGAGTATGATTAACAAGGCATATTTGAGAAATTTATTTCTAAAATCAAATTGAAAATAGGGAATTGCACAAGGTGTCTAGGTGTTTGAAAATTAAACAAATGCTTAAAAATGCAAAGCCCATAACTCATCCAGGCTTGGAGGATCTAGAAGAGGCTATAGAATCCCTAAATGAACATCCTTAAAGATAAGGAAGATTGGAAAACACAATTTGATATTTTGAAGGATTCTTACAAAGACTGCCTTTTCGGTGGCTAGTCGAGCTTGCACAGGCATCTTTAGTAATCGAAAACATAGCTTTCGGTGGCTTAATCACTGTAAATGTTTCTCCCAAGTCATCGAAAGCACAGGGACTAGTAGAATGAGAGTCTTTTTGCATAGATCTCAGTTTTATCATTTCAAGTGATACAAGGATGGTTTCTGAGTGAAGATAATAATTAAAGACATTTGCTTTAGTGTTTTGTTCCAGTATTAAAGGCGCAAGAAAGGGGAAACAAGATCAAGTTTATTGTCTATTTTTGGCTAAAAACTTTCTGTTTGTCAAGGTGACATTTTCGACTTCATCTACCAGCTTATGAGATTTGTTGCAGCTGTCAAAGACCATGAAGATTATCAGGATAAGGGTTCAAACCTTAAAATAGGATATTTTCCTAAGTTTATGAAACTATTTTGACCTTCTATTTTTAGTATATTTGATCCCGTTTCTTAGGATCTGGAAATATTATGTAAAGGCTATAAATCCTAAAACTTCATAGGAATTAAGGGTTCGAGTCTGGAGACTAGACCATGTTTTTCTTGTACTAGACCCTTTGCATATAATACATATCGCAAGTTTCTTTCACTGTTAATTTCAGATTGCCATCTTCTATCTTTTCCTGTACTTTGGATGATTACTGTTATCTAAGTTTTCCTAGTTGCAAATTATTGTCATCTCATTGGTCAACTCATAAACATTGATTTAATAGTAATCTGTGCTATCTTCATTCAGCTAATCACATATGTGTTATGGTTGATAAATATAGTCTTTCTTCACCCACCATTTCAGTTACTTATCTGATTATTGAATTTTGAAAGAATTGTCTCATATGGTTATATATATTTAAGTGTCTTGAGTGTGAATAAGTTGTTTAGTTATCCCATTTGATCCAACATACACAAAAAACCAAAATATACTTTAAGTTACCAGGCTTCTTCAAACTACAACCTAGAAGGACTCCTGGAGAGATAACAGGTGGGATCATCCTAATCTCTTCAACTGTCTCTCTCTCCCTTATATAAAGAGGGATTCCTCATGGAAAAGGATAAGGTTAATGAAGATCGATTCAAGCAATATTAATATTGAATAGGCTAAGAATCGAATGAGGAATTCTACTTCATTTCATACTTGAGGGATTCATTTCAGTTCATCAAGTCATTGTGGATGTTCTTCATTCAAGGTTGGAGCAAGTGTGTGTGTTGGAGAAAAGGTTCATCGAGAGGGAACCTTGCAACACCAAGGATTTGGTTGTAATCTCCACTTTCACTTTAAATATAATACAGTGATATGTTTCTTTCCCATAAAACTTGTCTTGTTTTATTGTATGATTCCTTGATCACATGCATAAGTTCTTGTTGAGTATATTGGATTGCTTTCACTTTGTTTGTCTTGTGTTCCCTTGTAGATTCAATATCATAGTAACACCAAAGTAGAGCTAGGATGACAGTGGTAGGAGGAAGCAACATTTAAACTGTATGTTGTTTATCTCTTGTTAACTAGTAAACTCATAATTTAGAGCTTAGGGAAAGCATCATATTCTGTTCTATTTTGTTCTATATCTAGGATGATATAGAGAGATCTATTTATGTCCACATTTATCAATAAGTCCCATAAAAACAATCTCACAAGAGATCTGATCATCCTACACACCTCCGACTAATCTTTGAACGATGTCGCTACTATCATATTCGCTTGAATTCTAACAAGTGCAGTTTATGCATGATGTTGGTTCATCTCTTAGGTTTCATTGTTTCAACGATAGGGATCATGGTCAATCCTCTCAAAGTTGAGGCGATAGTTCAGTTGCCTCCCCTGTGCACAATACACTAGCCTAAGAGATTATAGGAGAAAGCAAACTTTCTTCAGTGTTTTGTCATGAACTACGTCGAGATCACTAAGGGGTTTATACGTATTTTGAAAAATGGAGTCCCATTCTATTGGGATGAAGCCTCTCAACGCTCTTTTAAAGTGTTAAAATGTTCCCTTACATCCGCCCCTTTGCTCCAACCTCCCAATTATAACAGATATTTCTTGTTGTACTTGGCCACTACAGAGTCAACCATCGACATGGTTTTTGTTCAAGAGGACGATCTTCTTGAGGAGCATGTCTTTTATTACCTGAGCCGAGGCCTGGATGGGAAAGAACTCAACTATTCTGATGTTGATAAGCTTTCTTTGGGAGTAGTTCATGTTGTCCAATGGTTCTGTCATTACATTCTGCTTCGCAAGACCACCTTCATTGCCGTTGCGAACCCTTTCCAATATGTGTTGACATGATGGGTCATTGGAGGAAATATTAGTAGATGGATTGTAATCCTCTAGAAATTTGACTTGGATTTTGTTTTCATGAAATCCAAAAGGTTGTTGGTCTTTTCATAATTTATTTCAGAACTTCCGGTTGAATCTAGTGATGTAACGCCCGAAAAATCACCTATCAATGAAGATCTTTTTCTGATCGCATCTTGGACCCCTGGTATGGGGATATACTAGTCTATCTACAAACTTTGAAGTGCCCTGTTTCTGCTTCCCACAAGGAACATCGACGAATTTAGTATCAGGCATGAAATTATCTCATACTCGATGACACTTTGTATCGTTGAGGTGTAGACTGTGTTGATACTGAGAGGGGGGTGAATCAGTATCAAGTACAATTTAAAAAAAATTTCAACTTATACTTAAACCATTCAAATATATTCAATGAGCAATGAAAAGTAGTATAAGAGTTACACCAATACACCACAATACACCATGCACAATATATGAGAAATAATCAATAATTATTGTTCAAGGGAAGTAATGACTTCCAAAGGTAGCTACAACTTCCAAATGTAAAGGGAGGGATAAACCTCCAAGAGGAAGACACAATCCTCCAATATCAAGAGAGAGTTGAACTCTCCATCCTTGCCCCTTCCTTCCACCCAACAATATATGAGAGATAATAAAACTTTACATTAAATCATCACCATCAACCAATCATCACATAGAACCTAATAATTCTTCCTGAGACTTCTTCAATTTCTTCAATTCTTCAATTCTTGGAGTACTATGATCCTATATATAATATTACTCAATGTATTCTCTAAAACTCGTCCAATTTTCACTCCTTGAATCCTCCCCCAAAAAGAAGTTATAGAAATAATGGTAGACTTTATTCAATTCCGGTCTATTCAGGAGACCGAAATTGTACAGAATGCCTCGTGCTCAATATTTAACATATGATTCCGAAACTTGCACACAAGAAAATACAGTCCGTACTATTTCCAATGAAATTTTTCCCAAATCACTTGGATTCTCGATGAGGAAGTTATGACTGTTTTACCCAGAACACTTGTTTATTGACTAGCTTCAAGACTGGTCACAAAACCTATCTTCCACAGAGTGTATCTCCATAACTATAGCGAATCAAGAGATGAAATTTTTACCAGAGGTACCTTGATATAGCGATTTCACCATCTGAATCATTCTAGAAAAAACGTTATAGAAAAAATGGTAATATGACTTGAATGTATAATGATGTTTA
>CBVK0100154660.1:0-27314 GCA_900067695.1 Picea abies
GAGGCCAGAGAGCTCGTGTGGTTATGAGGCTGGTGAGTCGGGACACAAATAGGCCAATGCACCTATGCTTGTAAAATGTAATCACACTCAAGTTATTAATAATATCACACTGCTGCGCGCAGACAGATTAAACAAAAAGAGATGGGGGCTAACTCCTCCGAAAAAGGGAAAAGGGGGGGACTTAAGTCCAATATTTTATTAATATTTTCGAAAAGTGTAATTTATGGATAATTATTTATTCTAAATTCCCGGGGATTGGGAACGAGTCACCATGTGGCTAAATCTATTCTAAAGGTGACAAGTGTCCAGTTTTAGGCATGAAAATATATTGTTGAGCCTTAGTCTATTTTGAGGGAGTTCATTCATTTTCTCATGTGTAGAAGGGGTTGGACCAACTGAGGAAAGACGACTTTTACCTTATTTGTAGAGAAAAGCTTGTAAAGGGGTTTTTTGTATTGTAACCAGAGTATTTGCTGTTGAAGAGGCGGGTTGTCAGGTCCGTGAGCATTCTCTCCAGGTGAGAGATTGGCGGGTTGTCAGGTCCGTGAGCATTCTCTCCAGGTGAGAGATTTGCTGTCGAAGGGGCAGGTTGTCAAGCCTGTGAGCATTCTCTCCAGGTGAGAGTTTTGCTGGGAATTATTCCCTGGTGTGTTGGGCATTAGTTGCAGGGCTTTGAGACTTCCTGTCTGGCCTGTTGTTGAAGACCTGGAAGGGAAGTGGGGCAACCGAGGCACTGTTGAGCAGAGAAGGGGCACACTTCGTGGGGTGGGATAGGCGTGTGGGGAATGAGAGGCTGTAGACTAGTTGCAGCAGTGGGCACCTCGGATTGAGCAATTCCATTGATTATCAGACCTTAGCCTGGCATTAGGAACCCTTTTGCCCTGGTGTAGTTTAAGCCCCAACTCGGGTGTGACCCGTTGCTGAAAGTTTATGAGCAACAGAGTCTATGGTTGGGAGGAACGTTTGAGTTCTGCGCGCAGTTGGTGACTTTTCATAAAAGTTAAGTGTCCTTTATGTACTTGTCTCATTTACTGTGTGCTTATTTATCTATGTCCGATATGAGTTGAATTCTTGTATGATGTTGCATATAAGTAATTGTTGTTATTTTGTATAATGCTTCTTGCACATGTAAGTGTGGTGTTGATATTCAGTACTTGTAGTCATACTTGCGGAGTATGACAATTGTTATTAGTTATGCCTGTTAAGTTAACCTTATAATGAGGGTCATGAGTCTCAGAGGCAAGGTTAAAATGGCCGTGCACACAGGGAAATACTCCGTGCGCACAAGAAGCTGGATTCACTTGTTCGCATAGAGAAGTTGTCTGCGCGCACAAGTAGAACAGAAATTGCGTATGACGCTAGAATGGTTGCGCGCGTAGTAGTGATCACATGTTCTGAGTGGAGTACACACGCAGTGAGGTTGTGTGCTCAATATGCTTGTACGCGTAGTTGTATTGAGTTACTTCCGTTGTTATAAGTTGTGTCAGAAGAGGAAAGTTGTGTGGCGCGACCAATGTTATAGAGTAGAATCTGCGCACTAGATTTTGGAGTAGTGTTGCTTAGTAGTAAGTTGGGTATGTTACATTATGGTATCAGAGAAGTTTGGTAACGGGGTACGTTACAGTATGGTATCAGAGCAGTTTGGTAATGGGGTATGTTAGATGACTATTACCTTATCTGCAGAGAAAAGCTTGTAAATGGGTTTTCTGTATTGCAACCAGAGTATTTGTTGCTGAAGAGGCGGGTTGTCAGGTCCGTGAGCATTCTCTCCAGGTGAGAGATTTGCTGTCAAAGAGGCGGGTTGTTAGGCCCGTGAGCATTCTCTTGAGGTGAGAGTTTTGCAGGGCATTGTTCCTTGGTGCATTGGGCATTAGGTGCAGGGCTTTGAGACTCCTGTTCGGCCTGTTGCTGAAGCCCTGGAAGGGAAGTGGGGCAGCCAAGGGATTGTTGAGCAGAGAAGGGGCACACTTCCTGGGGTGGGACAAGTCACAAGCGCGTGGAGAATGAGAGACTGAAGACTAGTTGTAGCAGTGGGAACCTTTTATTGAGCAATTTTGTTGATTACTAGACCTTAGCTTGGCATTAGGAACCCTTTTGCCCTGGTGGAGTTTAAGCCCCTGCTCGAGGGTGACCTGTTGCTGAAAGTTTATGAGCAACAAAGTCTATGGCTGGGAGGAATGTCTGAGTTTTGCACGCAGTTGGTGACTTTTCATAAAAGATAAGTGTCATTTATGTACTTGTCTCATTTACTGTGTGCTTAATTATCTATGTCCGGTATGAGTTTAATTCTTGTATGATGTTGCATATAAGTAATTGCTGTTATTTTGTATAATGCTGCTTGCACATGTAAGTGTGGTGTTGATATTCAGTACTTGTAGTTGTACTTGCAGAGTATGACAGTTGATATTATTTATTCCTGTTAAGTTAACCTTATAATGAGGGTCATGAGTCTCCGAGGAAAGGTTAGAATGGCCATGCGCACTGGGAAATACTCCGTGCTCACAAGAAGCAGAGAAATTGCGTATGACGCTAGAATGGTTGCGTGCGTAGTAGTGATCACATGTTTAGAGTAGAGTACACGTGCAATGAGGTTGTGTGCTCAGTATGCTTGTGCGCACAGTTGTATTGAGTTATTTCCATTGTTATAAGTTGTGTCAGAAGAGGAAAGTTGTGTGACACGACCCAGCTTGGGGTCGAGCACGTTACTTAAAGTATTCATGCGCAAACCAATGTTATAGAGTAGAATCTGTGCACTAGATTTTGGAGTAATGTTGCTCAATAGTAAGCTAGGTATGTTACATTATGGTATCAAAGCAGTTTGGTAACGGGGTACGTTACAATATGGTATCAGAGCAGTTTGGTAACAAGGTACATTATAGATACCGATAGCCCATGTAAGAGAGGATGAAATCCATCACCTTTCATATCTACAATTAGAACAATATATACATGGGATTTGGAATAAGCTGAACTTACTTCTTCATATGGCATCTTATTCCTTGATTCAAAATGGTATGCAACTGAAGGAACAAGGAAGATGTCGCCCTCCCATGATAGAGAGGTGATGAAGGGATTCATGACTACAATGAATAAAATCTATGGTATAGTGGAGGAGGCATCCATCATTTGGATTCAATCTGCCCAATTTTCATTTGGGCAAAAGTGAGGTTGGCACAATTGAGGATTTCTATGATACGCATGTCAGCATGGATCTAACAAATTGGTGGACATTTCATGTTATAAATGTTCCTGAGCTACATTTGTTATGTGATTACTCTCATATAGCTGATACAAATGACTCTAGCATTGTCATTGACGAGCATTGAGTAGTCTAGTCTTGTTTTGAATGCTTTGAAAGTTGAAATCTTGGATCTTTCTGTAATATTTGATGCTATAGTTTATATGATATTTATTTACTTTTCTTGCTTCAACTCTTATGAAATTGGGATCTTTTATGAAATAAGTCATTATTTGTTCAATATTATCCATAATCGAATGTTTTTTACATTTTATGTTCGACTTTTTTTTTTTTTTTTTTTTTTTTTTTTTTATGTTCGACTTTTTTTTTTTTTTCATTTTTTTTTTTGCGTAATGCATTTCCTGGGGAAACCCGCCAAGCACTTCCTTTCATTCTGAGGATGGTGCCCAGGGTAAACTGGATTCTTCACGGCTCAAGTCCAGGTCAACGTCTTAACAACAATCGTCTCATGAAGAGAAAACATGTCACAAGGTGGGATTTGAACCTGGGCCGGGGAGGAAAAAACTTTTCCTCTCAGCCACTCGAGCTACACCCAACTTGACGTTTTAGGTTTTACTTATATACATCAGTTTTGTTTTTAAAATTTTACAAATTTGATGTAAATGTATACGTACATAAATACATACTAATATACATGCATTGAATATAAAAAATGGCAATCTTTGTATACATGAGACATCTATACTGACAACTTGTACCTATGACACTGGGCAACTATGTCATTTGGGAATGTTTGGTTGCTTTTTAAAGTTTCAACACTCCCCCGAGCCAGCACAACCAACCAACAACCTCAAACAATAGAGGCAAGTCTCCAATTGGAGAAAAGTTTGATAGGGTCTCAGGTGGATGTAACTGGAGAGCGGACATTGACCACAAGTTAGTTGACTAGTTAGTCAGAGGTTGGTGGAGATGACCTTGAACAAGATAAAGACAAGACATTACATCATTTAAAGGTCAGCTGGCAACCTTAACTGAAGAAGATAAGCAAAAAGGGACCAATGACAAAGGAGTGGATGCAACCCCATCGAAAGCAAAATATTAGCTCCACCATTAATGACTTTAAGCAAAAGTTGGAGTAGGGGAAGTAAAAACATACCTGGCTGACTAGTACGAGTTGGAACAATCAGGGGGATAGTTCAAGTAGAAAAAATTCTCAGCCTTTGAGTTCTTGAACACACTTGATTGCATAACTATCACCAAATTTCCCAATTTCCAGGTACTGCCCAGGACATTGGGCAAAAGGAGGTGTATGAGGGACTTGTGAGTAGATCAACTCCAAATTTTGTGATGGCGTGATAGCCTTAGTGCATTAGATGTCTAATAGGTTGGAGCTTTAGCATATCATTGAGAGAAGATATGAGCAGGCCTTGAAGGACCTGGAGAAAATGAAGTGCAGATGTAGGTTGCTTTGCAAGACGTACATGAAGCTTTCAAGGATTTGTCAAAGTCAAGGATCTTAAACAACTTGGTGAATTGATTCAAGTTCTTTTTTTGCTTTATTGTTTTGAGAAATACGTCTTGTAGTCTTTTTTGGCTAAGCTGCCGTGCTATCAGGTGTGTATCTAGTCCATCAAAGTCACCCAGGACTTGCCCCTTGCCTCATCTGCACCCACTTGGGGGGTTTTGAACCTGGGTCTCTGCATTAATATGAGCCCAATCACCTTGCCATTTGCTGCTAGATTACACTCTCGTTGCCTGTCAAGTCAATGTTGTTAAGGGTCTACTCAACTGTTCAAAGAGATATTTCCTCGAAGGGTAGAAGAGAAAAAAAACAAACGTGGAGTGCAAGGCCAGATTTGAGAAAGAAATTGGAACCTTGGATAATTCTAAGTAGGCTTATGAACAAAGAAACCAGAATTATAGAATACTTGACAGGGTTTTGCATTGTGGTCTGAATATGTGGAGCAGGAATAAAAAATCCCGCAGACCGAGATGTTAGTGGCGGAGGATACCAAGGTAACACACCTGGCTGTGACAACTCAGAACTTTGTACAAAACTAAAAATTCCTCTTTTAGCATTGTACCTAGCTCCTTTTCTGCATTCGCACTCCCATTATTACTGATACTGGATGTACCTTTGAGTCTCATTGACATACATTGTGCTCATTTGTTGGACATTAATTAAATTAGCTTATCTTATATTATCGGAACAGGGACACAGTAAGAGTCTATTAGTTGAATTTCAGATTCAGCAGTTTAAGTATATGAGATTGAAGGTAGGAAGATGGCAAAGGATTGGTCATTATGTAAGATATGAGTATAAGCTAGAGGATGCTGTGACGGGAGTGAGGAGGATCAACACTTGGCTGCAATGGTATTCTAACCCAAGTGGTGCCAAAGGAAGTGAAATGAAGTGAAGGGTAAACTGTCTTTACATTCAGCTGGTCTAAGGTAGGGAGGAGGACTTGAATGTGGAACTCAATAAAGACGGAAATAACCTTCCCACCAGACTATTAATGTTCGAAATTCAGTAAGCTATTGATACTGGTCCCAACAGCAACAGAGGTCAACGTCCTTACTAAGGAGGTCTTACTTGTGATGATTATAGCTTTATTACCTGGGATCTAGAAGTAATTCAATCAGTTTGTTCATGTGGGTGACAGCCCAAGTTAACAGCAATGTAAAAATGTCAATGAATGCTTGTCTGATTTTAATTCAATCAGTAGGCATTGTATAAAGGCACAATTTTTGGGAAATGTGTGTGATGAGCAGATTGTCCACACTGATCAAATATTTATAAATCCCAGCATATTTCAGGTGTAAGAAAAGATACGCTGCATTGCAGAAGTTAAAATGATATAAAATGGCCTTAGAATCATTTCAGTCAGTCTCAGTGTTTTTTAGCATTCTTTGATAATGTCTATATTTATTATTTTTAACAGTACAGGTCTTGTGATACGCAGATCTCCTTTATAGGGATTTCCTTGTTGACCAAAAGTTTAGTCTAACCACCTACACTCCCACTGGATTGGTAAGCTGTTTTCTTTTTTCTTATTTGAAATTTGATTAATCTGTTGATTGAACAAGATTCAACTGTTGCAGTAATGAGTGCCAGTGCCCTAGTGCACAATTCCAACTAATTTTTTTGCCATGTAGCACTGAAAGTTGGTCGCTTGCATGGCTGTGACAATCAGGTCTTTACATCCACTGGCATCAAGAAAGGGGAGTTTTTTCTTGGGGATCTCACAACACAGTTGAAGAACAAAAATGTTACAACTGATATTAAAGTGGACACCAGCTCCAATGTATGGCATTGCTACAGTATTTACTTCACTAAGTTTTAAGCATAATTGCTTTTGCGTGTCCATTTTAAGTCGGAGTGTCATTATCTTTGTTTTTTGCAGTCTTACATTTCTATTATAATGTTGTACTTGATGAAACATACCTAGTTGCTGATAGGGTGCTGTTCAATCTTTTATCCTCTATATAATTGAATGGATTTGAACTTTGAAGTAGCTTATTTACTGTTCATTATGGAGTCTAAAGGAACTTTAATTGTTTGCTTTACTCGATTGGAAAGTCAATAATATGCATTAACATGATTTATTTTTTGCTGAATAGTTATTTGCAACTGTGACAATCGATGAACCCACGCCAGGATTAAAAGCTATTCTTAGCTTCACTGTACCAGACCAGAGATCTGGCAAGGTACGAGCCCTGCTTCCCCTTAGCACTCAACTTATGAAATTATTTGAGAATTTTAATTTGCTATTCAAATTTCATCTGTGATGCAGTCTAAGAGGGGCAGGGGTACTGCGATTATACTACTACATTTTATTCCTATGTATGATGATATTCTTCTGTTTGTGTGAATGGATTTATTTATTTATTTTTATTTTTTTGGAGCTGGTGAGACTGAGAGCTCAGATGTAAACACAACTATGCTTTTTGGGTATCCATGTTCTCATTATGGCTTGGGTGAGGAATCTGTATATATGATCTGAAAATCCTTGGATGTCAAATTAGTTCTTAAACATATACCAACATCCCGACCAGATTCGGGAATTATGATTGTTATGACTATTTGCAACATATCATGTGACTACGCTTACTTATCCAAAAATCATTAACTGATAAATAACTTCACGAGAATAAAAATGCTGAAATCGAGAAAAATAGAAACAACAATGACAGGGTACATTACACAAGTTGATAACGGAGTTCACCCATCTTGGGCTATGTCTCTGGGTTCGCTTCCAAATGAGAGACCGCTCTATTAATGCTCAAATGCTTGATACAATAACAATTCCAACTTATGTTTCTAACATGACCTTTTAATCTGCTGCACAAACTTAGTTGTGGATGTCAAAATCAGCTTCGCCTCAGAAAACTGAAACTTTTGACTGTAAACACTTCATACTTCTCTCAAAGAGCCCCAATGCTCAAAAACTCATGGGCATGAACTCTTGGCATGCAAAACGATGCAATAGAATTCGCTTCGAGTTCTTTGGCACAGAAATCGATGTCAAAACAAACTCACTTCGAGTTCGTGGCATTTGAGCACCGTGTGGTGCAATGGCAACGACGTGGTGTTTATATAATGGAGGTTGGGGGTTGAATCCCACCCGACCCACTATTTTCCTGGATTGGTGCGGTTATCAACTTAATTACATATCCATTGGCGGGTTTATCAATGAGGACCATTGGCGCAACGATCAGAGTGTTGTTTTGTTGGCGCATAAGTTGGGTGGAGTTTGCGGGTTCCAAACCGTGGACCTCCCCCCCATTTAGCATTCGTTACAACAAACGACTTAAATATAATAAAGCTCGAGAGGCTTTACAAGTGACACAGTAGCTCGGTTGGTTTGACTCTTAGTTGAAGTCGTTGGTTTGATGCAGATAGGTCGAGGGTTCGATTCCCTTCGACCCTAACAAATTTTGATGCTCCTTGAGCCAATATTGGCTAATCAAAAGGTGCCATGTGTCACCTTCTGATTGGTCCACATCATCACCATGTAGCCTACAGTCACATGCTCTATCATCATGCCACGTCACTGTTGTACCTACCACATCAACACCGTACCTGCCACGTGTCATCTGTACTGCTACCTGTCAACCTGTTGTACTGCTACGTCACCCTTCCGTATTGCCATGTATCATCCTTTTAGTGATGCCACGTGGCATCCGTACAATGTCCTATAGTGCTACATGTCGCTTCCTGTTGGTGCCAAGTGGCACCTCCTTTTTGCCATTTTTGCCCTGTTTTTGCCAAAACTTTGAAATGCCATAACTTCCTCATATGACATCCGTTTGAGTCCGTTCAAATTGCGTTGGAAAGCTCTCGTCGAGCTCTATGCAATGAAGTCATTTTCATCAACATTTGAGACGATCAAATTTTGAGTGTTCTAGATCCTTGTGGATCACACCTCCCCACTAAAGAACTTTTGGACTTCCAAAAGTATGGGTCACTCAACAACTTAGTGATGATAAAGTTCCCTCACTCTTCTGGTCTTTATCCAGTTTGCTGAAATGCACTTCAAACTGATCTCCATCTTGGAACTGATCATTCTGGTGCTGGTCATGCCTCGCCCAACTTGACTTAATTGTTCTTGTACTGCCGGATGTATTTGTTGGAGTCTTTGAATGAACTTCTTGTTCATTTCCTTCACTCGCTTCCTTGAAAGCAAAATCCAAACATGTTTCCATAAACAATTGTAGTGTTTGACTTGCTTCTTTACAAGGCATTAAGAATACATCGTACATGAACATGACATTTCCATAGCATCTTTATGATGTACGTAGTATAAAGCATACATTTTACATGGCATTTAATCAACCACCACCTATACTTATTTCACTCTTTTAATAAGTATTCTACCTCCATACTTCATTCAAAGAAGATTATCAATCAATCAACCTATCCCCTCTCCCTCTGGAAAGCACCAATCAACTCCCACGAAGCACCTTAAAAGGTAAGCACTAATCAACCTACCTACCTACCCAATAACACAACCTACCTACCTCTCTCTATACTACCTACCTTTATCTCTTTATACTTAATAATACCTACCTACCGGAGGAGCTTACCTAACCACAGATGCACAACCAAGTAGAGATCTATCTACTCACGGAGTGGAGGGAATCTCATTAGAAGAAGTAGGAAGTCTTAGAAGTTTAGTTAGTATTCTTAGTCAAGATATGATAGTTTAGTATTCTTAGTCAAGATATTATAGTATTATTAGGTAGGAAAGATATGAGTATGATTAATGATTAGGATCTTGATGAGTATGATTAGGATTTAGATAAATATTAGCTGTTGAAGATAAATGAACCACCAGAGATAAAACCCACAAGAATCGACTACTTCGCTATCTCGACCCTCTTACCTTTTTCAACTGGCTATGATTGAATTAGTCAACCACCAAGCCCTAGAGGCACAAGAGAGTATACATATGAATGCTAACGAATGAACAAGAGAAACCACAACCATATAGATTCCCTTTCCTTGCTTTCTTATTCCCTTTACTTGCTTTCTAACAATAAGAGGACTGGACAAAGTTCAATTGAGCGGCTTCGCTCCTTCCCTGATTAATACAAATTAAATACAAGGGTGACCTACCTTTTCATATGCAGGGTTTCATTCATTAATTGCAAGTGCCATTACAACAGGTGTTATCCAATTGCAGGTGTCATCGGTCCTTACCTCATCATTGTCTTACTTACAAAGAGACATATCGGTGCACTAGAAAGATAGGTGCGCACAATAGGGAGGGGTGCAAATAGTGCAATTAGTCCTACCCTCTTTACCGTCTCTAGGAAGATATTGCATAACTACGATGCTCTTCCTACTCCTGATCTACATGATAAATGTCTTCAAAGCCGTATTCTTCTGTTCTTTCACCTTTGTACTTTAGAGCAAGAATGATATTACTTGGGCAATTCGACCCACATGTAATCCATCAGCTGATAATAAGATAACATTGCATCAATTGTCTTCAATATTGCCAAAGAAGGCTTAGGAATCCCTACAAGACCCCTCTCACTCTCGAAATTCTCCAAGAGTGGCTAAATAAAGCCCTCTATTAAAACAATGGAAAAATGATTTGGAGGTGCTACATATGAATACTAACTTTGCTATTTTCAAATGATAAACATTAATGTTCCATTTTAGGTTGCCTGCTTCTTCAAAATGATAATCATGATCGCTCCATTTTAGGTTGCTTTGCCAAAATGATAAACATAACTGTTCCACTGTAGGCTGCTTCTCTGTAATGGAATAGGGTCTCCTTCTTCTGACAGTATTGGAAGAAGTCTTTCAGTTGTCTGCCCTTGATGTCGACACTAACTCTGAATTCAAGAAACCACTGGATCCAATTATAGGCCGTTCAAGCAACCTATATAATCTCCAAAAGTCTGGTTTATTCAGAAATGAAGTGAGGGTACTGTCACCTCACTTGTCTAGTATCATCCATCAATCTCGCTTGGATAATGAGCACTTGACTCATCACAACAATAATGAAAACTGAAACAACATTGTTGATCAAGTTAACTATTCCCTCGAATTCACAAGTATTGCCATTCATTGTTGCTACTACTAACCATACTTCACTGACTAGTATAAAATTGAGCAACAAAATTGAATATATAGATGTGAAATCAAAGTTTCCAGAGCGCGGAGCGGAGTGGGAGCGTTTTTAGGGAGCAGAGCGTCGGGAGCGTCATTTTCAAAAAATCCTCGAGAGCGAAGCGTCCTGGGAGCATCTATTTTATATATATATATATAATTTTTTTATATATATTGCGTTTATATTAAAAAAACATGCAGAAAGACAAATTAGCTGCAGAATGTATGAAAACATGCATATTTGTACATTGTAACATTAAAATGGCATCCATAGTAGTAAGTAGTAGTACATCAATGATTAATCATTCGAGCATAACCATCTAGAATCTAGCAATTACAAACTTACAAACCAACATACAAATTTTTAAGCCATATAATAGAAATTAGACCATTAAGTTATGGAATGAAATCAATTATCTAGCAACTGTCAACAATAACATGAGTCATGACCAAATAGTTATGATTACAAAATAGGCCATCTGCATTGAATTATGAAGATTGAAAGGTCCAAAACAATAAAGTTTAAACTGTGCTAGACTCTAGAGTCTAGTTGCTAAATGTTATGAATCTATCATCTATAGACTGACATGTAAAGTAATGAAAAAGGAGAAACTTCAAACAACTATCCCATCCTCCTTCCACCAACACGATTGCGGCGTGTGTTTCCACGTGGTGGTAGTGGAGGAGCCTGAGAAGGACGAAACTGTGCAGAATGTATAGATGAAGAGGAAGCTCCTGCTGCTGGAGTCCTGAACAGGGGGACCAAGGACTAGATAGTAGCTGGGAGTGGCATCTAAGCATGATCATCACCATTAAAAAGAGCATTCTCCAATTTCTCTAAAAGCATTACCCCATCCTCCAAATTATCCTCCTCTGGATGGTTGTCCCAATGCTTCAAGTTTTTATCCTCCTTTGCCTCCTCACAGAAATGGGACAACAATTGCAAGTTGTAACGAACATAAACCAAGCTTTTTGCCCAGCCTGCATTCAACCTGTTTCTTTTGATGTTGTGGACGAAACTGTAGGTGCTCCAACACCTCTCTGCAGAAGAAGTGTTCACCACCTGTGAAAGCACCCGTGTTGCCAAACGTTGTAGCTGTGGGGTGCCACTGCCATAAATGTTCCACCACGCAAGAGAGCTCAAATTCCCTCGATCTCTTACTACATGGTTGGTCCCAAAGGCACCTTGGCCAAGCATGTACTGGCTCAATTGTTGCTGTATCTTGTCACACTCCTCCTCGTCCGGGACCAATTTGTCTAATGCTTTCATATAACCTGCAACAATTATAAGTTATTATAAATAGAAATGAAATAAGAATATAAACCATAAGTAGAAAATTGAAATGAACATAAACCATAAGTAGAAATTATTATAAAGAAATTGTTTGAAAAAAATTCTACTTGCTTGAACCTCTGGATCTTGGTGTGGTTTTTTCTTGGTCCCACCACCAGGTGCTGGTGTTGAAAGCCATGATACATAATAATATTTCGGTGTTAGCACGTATGCTAAGGCATGTAGTGGAATATTTAGCATTTTCCATCGTTTTTCCACTTCTACACGAATAAGGTTATACATGTTGACATCTCTAGGCTCAACAATTTTTTTAATCAGCCCTAGCATGTTATCCATTTGCTCATACACCTCCCCAATGATTGGTCGATCTGAATCTGAAAACTTGATCATGTTATAAATTGGCTTGGTGAATTGCAAAACATACCGAACCTGTGACCAAAACTGACTGTTAAGCACTGTGTTCTTGACTGCTAATGCATCGTCTTTATCACTGCTCAAATCATCTCATTAATCACTTATCACAATAGCAACCAAAGCTTGTCTCACCTTCAATAGGCGCCTAAAAGTGAGGTAATTGCTAGCAAATCTAGTTGGTGCAATCTTAAGTATCTGCAACCTAGAGTAAGTGCTATAGAAGTAATTGACCCTTGTATGCTCGGTGATATATTTGATGACTTGCTTCCCTCTCTTGTACAACTGATTAATCCATCCACATTCTTTATGTTTGACAATATCATGCATCAAAAGGTTCAAGGTGATCACCAAACACCCAGACCAAAAGATGTGTGGATGCATTCGCTCAATGATTTTACCTGCTTCCTTACAATTTGCTGCATTATCAGTGATTACTTGAATCACATTAGAAGGGCCAACTTCATCAATTGTTTTCAACAAGAGCTCTGAAATGTTTTGAGAAGTTGCACTTATTGAAGAGGAGTCATGTGCTGCGAGAAACACTGCACCACTAGAAGAAACACCAATAACATTGATCAAATGTTGGTTTCTAATACTTGTCCAACCGTCTGATACAATGGATACCCTAACCTCTGACCATTCATTTGTAAACCGTGAAAGATCGGTTTGAATTTTTGCTTTTTCCCTGCCAAGTAACACAGTTCTAGCTTTCTCATAGTTTTGGCTCTTGTATCCTTTGGGGGATTTTTCGTTGATGGCCCTCAGCATGTCATGCAAATAGGGGGAGCGAAGCACATTGAATGGGACACCACAAGCATAGAGAAACCGTGCGACTTTTGCATCCACCTCATCCCTACCTCCAATATCAAAGAAATCTCACATTGTTCTTCTAGATGTAGAGGTTGTAGAACCACGAGGAGATGGAGATGTGCCACCAAATCTAGATGAGACATCATCAGATTGAAGCTTTTGTTTTTTACCATGCTTTCTTTGTGCAACTTCCTCTAGCATTATGTATATTTGTCTCTGTTCTTTGGATATGTAGGGCAAACATTAATTCCAAGGGACCCCTTATTGTCACCACTCTCCATTATACCACAAAGATGCCTCCTCACACGAGTATATGAATCGGTATAAGGTTTTCCTTGGTGACAATCATGAGGACATAAAAATTTAATGGTTCCACCACCTCTCCCCACCTCAAGTTGTCACAAATTTCCACAAGGGTGTCAATGAAGCTTTCCCACCTTCATTGTCCTCTTCATTGCTCCCTTCATCCTCATCAAACCCTCCTTCATCTTCAAACCCTCCCTCATCTTCATTCTCTTCTTCCCTTTGATGCCCTAGTCCCTGACAAGACCATGAGAACAAAAAATGGAATGATAAACCAAAAGAAAATCATTTTCCCCAAGCTTTAGATGAACAACCTGCAATAAAATGAGGGAGAAGAAGGAATGGGAAAGAGTAGGAGAGGAGTAAAAAACCATAAACAAATTTAACCCAAGGAAATGAGAGAGTTGGGGTTTAGGCTTACCTCTTTAGCTTTTGAATCTTGCAAGTTGAAACTTGAGATAGATGGTTGCCTTTGTTCTCTCCTTCAAACTCCTCTTTGCTCTCTCCTCCAAGCTCCTCTTTGTTATCTCCTTCAAGATCCTCTTTGCTCTCTCCCCCAAGCCACTCTCCTTCAAGCTTTCCTTTGCTCTCTCCTCCAAGCTCAAGCAAACACAAATAGAAACAATGAGAAAATGAGAGGGGGAAAATATCTTTTATTCCCTCCTCACTTTTCCCTAACCCTTCTCTAACTGAACTCAAAAATTAAAAAAAATGAATAATTTTTTTCTTTTTCGTGGAAGCTCGCGGGCCCTATGTGAAGCATTCAGGGAGCGTTGGCGAAGTGTTAAGGAATCGACCACCGAAGCGAGCTTCCGAAATCGGGAAGCGCGCTTCTGGATTTCAGAAGCTCGCTTCAGGGTGCAACACTTCCATGCTGGTAGGGAGTGCGGTTTTTCACCCTAGAGCGAGCTTCCGAAATCTAGAAAATAGAATGAATCATCAACATATTTGTCCTTCTTAATAGGAACAACATCAACCAAAGGATCTACTTTACTTCCAATCGTTGGTTGTAAACCTGGATCCTGGATACTAGTATTAACTAACATTTTCATGTGCCCTGTAGTGACAACAGTGAAATTAGTCTTCATCTGATGAGCTCTCACAATGAACTCAATTCCATCCTTGAAAAGATGATACTTGTTCTGTTCCTGTAGAAAATGGCCTTCTTGTCATACAAGTATGGACTTCCCAAAACCATCCCGCAAATGTCAAGTGGAACCACATCTAACTATACCGCATCAATGAAACTGGATGTGATCGCAAACCGTAACTTACATTGCTTAGCTACTTGTAACTGAGCATTATCACAAATCCAACCCAAAGGATGTGGTCTCAGATGAGGCCTAGTTTCCAATCCCAAATTCCTAACAACGTGCTCTGAAATAAGATCTACTTGTAATCCACTATCAACAAGTGTATCAATCTTAGTGTGCTTTGAGATAACTTGTAAATGAAACAATTCATTTCTTTTCCTTCCATCAGGGATTACTTTAGAATTTGTAGAAGAAACACATGAACTGAAACTAGCAACAAAAGATTTACCTTTGATGCCCATAGTTGTAACCTTAGTTTCATCCTCAGAATCTGATCCAAGATCCTGAACTATAGTTGTTGTCTTCTTTTTACCCTTCCCAGGCTGAGCCTAATTTGGCTTCAATTCTGGATGCAACTTTCAACAATGTTTCTCATCATGTCCTTTCTTCTCGCGGTGAGAACATGTAGGCTTCTTCGACTGCTTCTCGAAGTTATGTGGCTTCTTCGACTACTTCTCGAAGTTATGTGGCTCTCTTTTGCCTTTACCACCAGTTCCCTTGGCCTTCTTTCAACCCTCGTACATTTCTTCCACCATGGCCTTCATTGCCATGAACGCGAAAAATAATGCCTTTTCAGTATCGAAAGGATTTGGATTAGAAGAATCCTTGTCTTTTGTTGAAGCCATTTCTTGCTTTCGAAATGCATGCCTCGAACCAATCTCAGGAATGTACTCATCAAATGATCCTTCACCAAGCTAGAGTTGGGACCTCGTAAGCTTTCAGTGGCAAATACACGTCAAACCAGCTCTGATACCAACTTGATCCGAAAATCCTTAGATGACAAATTAGTTCTCAAACATACACTAACATCCGACCAGATTCGGGAATTATGATCGTTATGACTATTTGCAACATATCATGTGAATACGCTTACTTATCCAAAAATCATTAACTGATAAATAACTTTGCGAGAATAAAAATGCTGAAATTGAGAAAAATATAAACAACAATAACAAGTGACATTACACAAGTTGATAACAAAGTTCACCCATCTTGGGCTACGTCTCTGGGCTTTCTTTCAAATGAGAGACCGCTCTATTAATGCTCAAATGCTTGATACATTAACAACTCTAACTTATGTTTCTAACATGACCTTTTAATCTGCTGCACAAACTCAGTTGTGGATGTCAAAATCAGCTCCTCAGAAAACTGAAACTTTTGATTGTAAACACTATACTTCTCTCAAAGAGTCCCAAGGATAAAAAACTCATGGGCATGAATTCTTGGCATGCAAAACGATGCAATAGAACTTGCTTTGAGTTCTTGGCACAAAAATCGATGTCAAAATGAACTTGCTTCGAGTTCTTGGCATCTGAGTGTTGTGTGGTGCAATGGCAACGACGTGGTGTTTATATATTGGAGGTCCGCGGTTGAACCCCATCCAACCCACTATATTCCAGGATTGGCACGGTTATCAACTTAATTACATGTCCATTGGCGGGCTTTACTAACGAGGACTGTTGGTGCAACGATCAGAGTGTTGTTTCGTTGGCGCATAAGTTGGGTGGAGTTCGTGGATTCCAATCCGCGAACTCCCCCCCCAGTTGGCATTTGTTACAATAAACGACTTAAATATAATAAACCCTGATAGGCTTTACAAGTGACATAGTAGCTCGGTTGGTTCGGGCGCTTAGTTGAAGTCGTTGGCTTGATGCGGATAGGTCGGGCATTTGATTCCCTTCGACCCCAACAAATTTTGATGCTTCTTGAACCAATATTGTCCAATCGAAAGGTGCCACGTGTCACCTTTCGATTGGTCAACATCATCACCACGTAGCCTGCACAGTCACTTGTTGTGTCAGCATGCCACATCACTGTTGTACTTGCCATGTCAACATCGTACTTGCCACGTGTTGTTCGTATTGCCACATGTTGTATTGCCACGTCACCCTTTCGTATTGCCACGTGTCATCCTTTTAGTGATACTATATGGCATTTGTATAGTTTCCGTATAGTGTCCATACAGTGCCACGTGGCACCTCCTTTTTGCCATTTTTGCCAAAACTTTGAAATGTCATAACTTCCTCATATGACATCCGTTTGAGTCTGTTGAAATTGCGTTGGAAAGCTCTCGTCGAGTTCTACACAATGAAGTCATTTTCATCAGCATTTGAGATGATCAATTTTTGAGTGTTCTAGATCATCCTGGATCAATATGGGTCCAGGTGACCTAGGACATGCTCCAAACCACACTCTATTTAAGATTGTATCTGAGTTTACTAGGGAGAGGGTGAACAGTGATAGCCTGTTATCACATCTTGGTGGGGTTTGAGGAGGGGGCATGCCCTGTCCATGTGGTTTTGGTTCATTGTGGGTAGAAAGTATGGATTAGACATGAAGGACATGATGCAAAATTTTGTTTTAGTTGTACGTCACATCTTTTTTTGACATAAGTTTGATCACATTTGTTTCACTGTGGCCATGAGAGGTTAATCGGGTTGGTGAAAGCAGGGATTGTCTTAGCTTCCACCAGGGTTCAAATCTCACAAAAGTGGCTGGCTTGCCTCCACAAGGGTGGCCAAAGGAGGTAGAACCATCATGGCCACTAATAAATCGGGCTAAGTTGTCTCACGGCCCTCCGGGATAAAACCCGCGAATGGTGTCCCACCTTTGGGTGATGGCCTTAGGTTTCCGGGATTATGAATCTCAGATGATTCCTTCGGAAGTATTCTTATTCCACATTTGTTTCGCTGCACTGTAAAGGCCGCTTAGCCTAACCCAAGTTATTTTGATATGTTCTCTTGAATTGACCAGTATTATATGGATGCTGACTAATTGTTTAGGTCCAAGGATTACTGGTTGTTTTGGTGGTGGGGTTCTTGGGCAGCTTAGAAAGTGATTTCATATAGATGGAACTCAGAGAGAATGCTGAATTGAAGATGCTCCTTGTGTAAAGTGCGATCTGATAGTTACATGTGCATTGCTGTACTCTTTTGTCTTGGTACATTTGCAGTTAGTTTCAAATGAGAAGGCATCTGGTTCTCTTCTGGTTTAAGCACAATCTAATGGTAATATGTGCACTGGTGCACTCATTTGTATCTGGCATAATTGCACCTGTTTGTTTTCCATTGAAGGACACTAACTTTATTCTAGTTTTTAAGCACAATTTGAATGTTATGTGAGCTTTGGTGCACATTTTTATAATTGCAGCTGTTTGTTTCAATCGTAAGGACACTTTGTTTCAGAAGAAATCTAATGAAAATGTTTGCAGTATGGTTAAAAATGGAGATGCTGTTTTTTTGGAGCTCTTGTGTAGGACAGGATGAAGGGATTTTTGAGGAGAGAATTATAAAAATAATAGGGTGAACATAAAAGAACCTTACACCCAAGCATTGGTGCACTCTTTTGTCACTTGCATAATTGCTGCTGTTTGTTTCAAATTATAAAGAGAGACGGTCTTAACCCAGATAATATAATTTTTTTTGCAGTATAGTTCGTGACTATTTATTTAGGTATATTGGCTATGTTGTTGTTCTGTGGCCCTATATTGTCGTACATGATGAAGGGGTTTTGTAGGAAAAAATGGAGCAGTCGAATCATATAGCAATCTTCCCTCCCCCTGCCAGGTTCTGTGGCCCTATTTATATAGGTATATTGGCTATGTTGTTGTTCTGTGGCCCTATTGTGTCGTACATGTTGAAGGGGTTTTGTAGGAAAAAATGGAGCAGTCTAATCATATAGCAATCTTCCCTCCCCCTGCTGGAATCTGGCGACCCGAGAAGTCAGAGTTCCAATTAATCTGGAACTCTGATTGATTTTTTGAGCATCTGGGTCAGTTTAGAATGGGGCAAAGTTCCAACATGCATGGAACTTGGATCATGGTGGAACTCTGCCCATGCCTGAAGATTTGGCTGGATTCAGCTTAAATTTATCACTGAAAATGGGGTCTGATTGCTACGAGTTTAGCTTACTCCAGGAAGAATTATAAGAAGAATAAGACACAAGAATTCCACACCCAAACGTCTTTGCTGATAGAGATGGACTATCCTCTATTTGTTTTCTTTTACTGCAGAAATAAGTTGTCCAAAGATTGAGTACCATTGAGTAGTTCATTAGAAAAAGTAATCCAATAAAAAATCAACCAAATTTGGTTAATGACTTGGCTTACAACATTATTGCTCTTTTGTTGCATAAGAATACGTCCTTCGGGAGAAAAACCTAAAGGATCTTGATTGCTCTTGATTGATACGAAAGTTGAACCCGATTCTTGTTTCTGTTGCCATGTATCAGGTTGAGCTTCAATACCTCCATGATTATGCCGGGATCAGTACAAGCATAGGCTTAACAGCAGCTCCTGTTGTGGAGACTTCTGTAGTCATAGGAAATGAAGGTGTTGGTCTTGGGGGGGAGTTTGCTTTTGATACTGCATCAGGCAACTTTACGAAATACAATGCAGGCTTAAACTTTGTGCAGCCAGATTTCATTTCTTCTTTGAATTTGTATGTGCACTTTTCTAGTCTTTAAAACCCTCTTTTTCTTTAGATAGGGAGTTTCCAACTAGAGTTTCATATACAATATGTAATTACTATTTACTGAATCTTGTATAAATTTTCAGAATGGACAGAGGTGATACATTGAAGGCATCTTACTTGCACACTGTGAGCCCTCTGACAAAGACTGCAGTTGGTGCCGAGATTGCCCATAGTATTTCAAGGAATGAAAATACCTTCACCATGGGTACTCAACATGCTTTCGATCCCTTTACAACTGTAAAGGCACGCTTGAATAACCACGGAAAAGTTGCTGCCCTTGTCCAGCATGAATGGAGGCCAAAGTCTTTGATAACACTTTCTGGGGAAGTAGACAGCAAGGCTCTTGATAACAGTGCTAAGATAGGGCTATCTCTGGTTTTGAAACCATGAAGGGAGTCTTGAGGATTACTTCATAATTTTTTTCCATAAACCATGGACTACGGGATTAGCTATTCTCTGTGATCCATTTGAGACTGCATCCTATTTAGTGCCCACATTTTGTGTTCTAGGCTGGCACTGTAGTGACATTGTTTAGTGCTCGGTAGTCTGCACTTGTAGATTTCCGTAAATATCTTACAAGTTTGAGACTGGTGAGGTTTGAAGATGTCTGTTGGAGAATATTATGGCAGGTTAATAACATATGGCTGCCATGTGCGGTGAAGTGAGCAGAAGTCATAAATCTAATGTTGTTTCAGCTACCAAAAGAAAGAGAAGGGGCAATTTCCTGATTTTTTACCTGCCTACTGTTGAATGTTGTTTTGACATGATTGAAATTTTATTTTCTTGAAAAGATCAGACTATGTATAATGTTAGAGTTGTGTTTTCTACACTAATCTAATCCGTAGACCAAGGATAGTTTTTCAATGATATGGTGCGTTTTCCATGTCTTTAGAATGTTTAAATCTGATACAAGTAGGAAACGGTTATGTCAAGACTTTACAACATTCATGGTATATGGTTATTTTGGCCAGGCTTCATTGATAAGGCTAGATGTTTGTCATATTATGCATTTGGAGGGTACCATGACTATCCCATTGTTTAATATTATGCTCCTAACATTTTCCGTGATACCTGGAGTTCGTTTTATAAGTGAGTGCTTTGGCAGCGTTTGGCTTATAAAGTATGCGATTGAACTATAGGCGGACGGAGGAAGGATCCTGCTTTTGCGTTTCTTTTAAATTTCTTTGATCTTGTTGGCTAAAGACCAGTTGGTACAGGTACAAGGCAGGGGGCCATCGATTATCTCATAGGCTTCCATTGTGTTATGTGTCCTTGAGGTCAATAGCTTGTACAGTATATAGAAATGAGCGCTGGATTTTGTATACTGTATGCAATTTCTCAGCCCAGAATTTATTTTTGATGGGTACTCTGTATAACTATGTGGAAAATCCAATCGAAAGCCCCTGCTCTCATCCACCCCACATTTTACATCCCGCAGTTGATTGAGGTAAAGCTTTCGTTGGTATTGGAGCCGCAATTGTAGGATTTTACAGATATTGCTATCCTTGAGCGTCTGATACTCTAAAATGAATGTTTGAAGTTTTATTCATATTTTGATGCTTAGCTGCTAGAAGCGCTACCTTAGAGTTTCTTATCTTGGATGTTAGAGATGCAAAAATGTCTTCATAGGCAAAACAAAATATTTAGTACAACGAACCCATTGATTTCAATTAAATACCAGAAAATGTTGAAGCTGAATGCGAGAAGTCAGAAAAGTGTCATCACTGAATTCTTGTCAAGGATTGAAGTAAAATGGTGGTTTTTTAGAACTTCAAGAAACCTTATTTTTCTAAACTGATTAATTTCATTGTTCATGTTCCGAATCATTTTCAGAACTCCATCAGTAGGTTTGGAACCTCGTGAATTTTATCGCTAACTATAATTCTTTGTATTTTTATAGATATCCTTTGCGTCTTCAAAGTCATTGGATATTTTCACTCTAGATTCAAACCGTTGAAACAGTACATGTAAGAAGCTCCTGTGTGAGATCTTCTATAACAGTCTCTCCCTAGAAGGTACTTATTAGCTTGCCCAATTTTGAGAGATCTTCTGTAACAGTCTCTCCCTAGAATTATAAGATATAAATAAAGTTTACATAATGCTACTACATTTATAACTCTCAAGGTTTACATGAATGCCACTACATTTATAACTCAAATCTTTGCTAAAGAATTCAATCTAAAGATGTAATAGACAATATATGAAGAGATTAATTTTTTTGAGGGTTTGCCTTTGTTTTACAAACAACTTAATAGATGCCACAGAAAGAGGGTTTTCCTTTCAAATGTTTTACAAACAACTTAATAGATGTTGCAGAAAAAGACTAAATCCTTTGAGTTCTTCCCTTTGAAATGTTTGCAGAGACAGCGTTATTGTTACATTTTCAAACATGATACTAAATGGCTCAAGTTTCTACCAGTGCCTTGTTGTGAGTAACTAAAATCTAGTATTTTTTTAACCTCTAGTCTTGGGACGTAAATGGTTGATACTATCGTAAAGGTACACGGGACAAAGATTAACTTAATGGTTAGTCATTTTTCTTGTCACTTTTCCAAAGAATAAAAGCATGTATCTCGTGCTGTTGTCCAGTGGGAAGTGTGTTCATCCTCTGCAATTCTAACTACTAATGTAACTTATGTCCACTTGATTATTTTGAAAAGTAACTATACCATTGCCAGTTACACCTGTTCTTCTCTAGGGTAATTAGAAGTTCACTTAAAAAATTACGTATCTCATTGTTACCAGCCCTCCTTAGATAGTACCCATTGCCACTTGCACCAAGAATTAGAAATCTCATTGTTACCAGCCCTTAAATACTAGATAGCAAAGTGGTAACAATAATGATCGTGTTGTCAGTGTATTCCTCAATTAATCATGTGCAATATTTTTATAAAAATTATAAAATTTATTATAAAACAAAATTAGTTTAAAAATACAAAAAATAGTTTGCACTACTTTAATGTTGTAAAATAAAAAACCATGTAAGCTTTCAAAATATTTAATATATATTATTTGTTAGTTTGTCTGTGATCTGCGGAACTAGCTTGTGGTTGAGAAATCATCTAAGCCGTCAAAATCATCCGGGGATCGCACTCGGCTTGAGCCACACCAACCCTTAACATGGCTGGATTTTTTGTCCCCGCAGGTTTTGAACCAGTGACTTTAACATCACAGAGTGCACAACACACTCCGTCACTGACTGTTCTACACCTCATGGACAAATAAAAATATTTACTTTATATAACCTATAATCTAAGAACATTTAGGATAAATTATAATTTCAAAATTTATGAAAATGTTATATAAATAGGAAAAATCATTTTAAGTTTTGCTAATAATTTTTTATTGGATTAATTTAGGTGTATTTTTTTTGTTGTTGTCAAATTTCAAAATTCAAAATCCTATACATAGTGTGAATTGAGTTTAATGAAAAACTTCAGTTCAAATCCCCAAAAAGCTTTAGTTGAAGTCTTAATTTAACTCCTAAAAAAACTCATGTTATTGCAAGCCCTACTTTAAATCACAAAAAAGCTTGTATTAATGCAAGTTCTAGTTCAAATCACAAACAAACTTGTATTAATGCCAGCCCTACTTCAATTTTACTTTATACAATTAGGTATACATGGCGTCCATTTAATTAATTAACCTTATACCATTTACTTAATTAATCTTATACTATTTACTTAATTGAACAAGATTCGAAAATATAAGTGTTTTATATAGTTATCTTTTCAACAAGATTTGAAAATAGAGGTGTTTTATACAATTATGTTTTCTACACTTTAAAAATATAAATTTTATATATTTTTGTTTGTTTGTTTAAATATCAGAAGGTGGCAACATCTCTCATAACTTGATTGTCAACTAATAGCGAGGACAATTATTACTAGCCACTATTTGCGAAGAAGCATGATGATTCATCATTGTTATTCAAGGAAAACTACACTTGAAATAATTTGCCGTCGTTCTCTTAAGGGGTAGACTTTCACTCTTGCCAGAGGCCTCTTGGTCTTGGGCCGTTAACCTATCTTGGTCTTGGGCCATTAACCTATTCTTTTACGTTTGAGGAAGATGAAGTCTTAACCAATCATAAGCAATTTTAGGTCGGTCTTTAGGACCATAAGGCGATTTCAACATAGATAATATCCACAAGAAAGCTAATATCCCTTGTGGTCATCGCAAAACTACACAACTCGAAATAACCTGTTGGTGTTCTGTAAGGGGATAGACTTTCACTCTTGCCAGAGGCCTCTTGGTCTTGGGCCGTTAAACTATTTTTTTATGTCCGGGAAAGATGAGCTATTAGCCAATCAGAAATAGTTTTAGGTCTTACTCTAGGACCATAAGGTGGTTTAAGCGTGTAGATAACATCCACAAGAAAGCCAATATCCCTTGTGGTCATTGTTGAGGCTACCTCCAGTGGGGTCATGTGCTTTCTAGTAGCATTTGGTCTTTAATCCCATACATGAAATGAGATACTACCCCCAATTGTAGTTTAACCTAATACCCATGAGGGAAATTTATACATTATTTTCTATTGAAGTGTCCAATGTAATAAAATAATACTATCATAATTATTTGATTTGAATTTACAAAAGAATGTCTTAAACAATTTCATCTTCAAAAATTTTGAACTTTTGATATATTTAGTAATATGCATGAAATTGAATGATCAAAACATTATACTCACTAATAGGGTTGTTTTGATTGTGTTTGCTTCACTAATCCCAAGTGATGAAAGAGGTTATGCAAACTCTACTCCATATATGGTAGTTGAGATTTATCATGTAAATATTTGCAACATGGGTTATGTCATCGTTGCATTGCATTTTATGTTTGGATTGTCATTTACATTTTGGAAAAGCCTGCAAAATACGACACAAATCATGACTGAAAATAAAGACTTGGAACTTGATGCAAATCATAACTCATAGCTCAATGCAAATTGTGACTCAAAATTCAATGTAAATCAACTCATATAATAACACAAATTGTGATGCAAATCATTACATAAGACTTTATATAGAGTTCAACTCTTGACACAAGTCAAAATTAAACTACATTACATTTAGGGGGCTTGTATGCTAATGTTGAAATGACATGCATAATCACATTCTTTTGGGGTTATGCACATGCTTCATTAGCATACACAAACATGGTCAAGTGGGTTCATGAACAATTATTTTTCACTCATTTTGAGACTTGCAACTTAGAACCTTGCTACTAGATTTACAAAGTCATAAGGCACGTGTTGCACCTATGAAAATGGAATTTGAGTCCTTAGTTAGAATGTGGGATAAATCCTATGACTCAATCTTGCTTAAAGATTATTAAGAACACAAAAATCACAACTCAAAATTTGAGAGAAAATCACGACTCAAAACCAAACTCAAATTGTGCCTCAAAATACAACAAAAAAATAAGCACAAAACACAACTCAACACAATTAATGTGATGTAAATCATGACTCATTAGCTCAAAATGCAACTCAAAACATGACTCAAAATGTGATGAAACTTGTGTCTAACTTGGCATTGTTACAGAAAACATGTTTTCAATGCAAAATATGACATTAAGCACGACAAATTACAAGCATAATGTAGATTGTCTAACTTTACTTCACTACATAGAGATAGATTTTTGTGATAATTGGAAGCATAAAGTTAGATGCAGATTATGTCGAACTTTACTTTACTACATAAAGATATAATTTTTCCAAGGAAAACCTCGTGGAATCCCCCTCTTCCTTGGAATATCCAGATGGAGAGTGGCTCAATCACCATCCACAATAGACGCTAGTAACTCCTAGGGACTCGATTGGATTTGCACTTGTGACCTATGGCCTCATCGTTGACAACATGCCTTGGGTGGATGGTTTGATTGATTGAGCTAACCATTGGGGCTTTCTATGTTAGAGGCATTTTCAACCATGTCCAATGGGTCTAGATGACACTGTTTCATATACTCATAAGCTATAATAGTTTTCTAGATTACGTCCCACTTTAAGGAAAGTGGAGATAACTCCCAAGTTTATTCCATACATGCACGAGTCCCTTCACAGTCTGTGCTAGAGCCTTTCCAGATGTCCACAAGAGCTAGTGTCCTTGATCCAACCTGTTCGCCTCTCATAGGTCGCCTCAAGGGATTCAATGGATTTGATCTCGAGACCTCCATGACCATTTCTATAGGAACATCTACTAATCGAGTTAACCCTTGGGGCTTTACATAAAGAGATATATATTTAATGCAAGCTGTAATGTCTTTTTTGATTGAAATATCTATACTAATGTGGGATGAAAAATTGTGTAGAATTTAGCAATATTTTAACAAATTACGTTTGCTTAGTGTTGTAATACACCACTTTTGGCCTAAAGATTAACTTAAGTGATCCTCGTATATATGTGAAATAAACAATTACACTAAATGGCTATTTTATTGTGTGGGTGCAAGGTGATTTTGAAGGAACAACTACTTAAAATTGACATCCAAGCGTAATGAAGTTTTCTCTTTGTGGTACAAATCCTAATGACGTGTTTCTTGATCCATTTTCAAAAAAAGAAATAATATTTACTAAAGGTTTTGTTTGGAAGGGTTTTATTAATTTGAATAGCAACAATAACCACCAAAAAAAGAAATTATATTTACTTAAAGTTTTGGAAGGGTTTTATTATTTTGAATAGCAACAATAACCATAGATTCTGTGCAGAAATCTTGATCACTAACTAAAAATGCTGTGAAACTTTACAGAATGGCCTACTAGACTAAATTTTGAAGAAAGACTTGAAAACTTTAGAGAATTTTTTGAACATGCTTAATGTACGGCATAACAGTTTTCGCATAAAATAGAGTGTCTCTAGAATAATAAAATGGATTACAAAGTTTGTGATTGTAACCTTTTAAATCCTAACTTCAACAATTTTTTGTGAATGTAGATTATCACAGTGCATCCTGAAGGTTTCTAAATATTACTGTATTAATATTTGGACTAGCGATAATAAAATATTAGCACAATGATAACCAAGCACTTTCACACATAAAACAAATTTAGAGACCACATGCCATTAAGTCTATCAACTTTTTTCACACATTTATGAAAAAAAAAGATATTTAAGTTTAAGAAAAATGTAAAACCCTTTTAAGTTTATTTTGAATTTAGATTACCTTTACATTTATGACAAAAATGATATTTAAGTTTAAGAAAAATGTAAAACGCTTTTAAGTTTATTTTGAATTTAGATTACAAGATAAGGAATAGCTAGAAATAAAAGTATTCAAATTAATAACTATTTTTAGGAGGACTTAAATTGGGGATTATAGTGGAATGATATTTAAGTTTAAGAAAAATGTAAAACCCTTTTAAGTTTATTTTGAATTTAGATTATAAGATAAGGAATAGCTAGAAATAAAAGTATTCAAATTAATAATTATTTTTTAGAAGGACTTAAATTGGGGATTACAGTGGAACCAATAAAAACTATGTATCAATGAGTGGTAGAGTTTATAATTATGAAGAATTTGCAACTCTTACAATGAACAAACACTATTCCCATAAATTTCTACACCTCTTGTAAATTGAAATTTGGTTACTTTTTGTAAATTTTCTACAACTTTAGCACCAAATTGTCAAATCTTGGGATTTGATGAGGAATTTCTCAAATATGGTTTTAGTTTTGATAAAACTCCATTATTTGTTTCTAAAGTTAAAATTTTGACTTATTTAAAGGAGAAAAATTTCTCTTCTAGACTCTTATTTTGAGGGTCCCTGATCCAGATTTTATGAGCATAACGAAATGACTACAGATTCTTAACAGGTGTTTAACGCAAAATAACAGAGATACAATAAACTGGTTTTCTATTCAATAAGGAAATAAGTTGAAACTGTAAA